>JAFBJT010032667.1:88413-103106 GCA_016785325.1 Chascanopsetta lugubris | reverse complement strand
CACAACCTCCATCCACTACAGCCAGACCACAACCTCCATCCACTACAGCCGGACCACAACCTCCATCCACTACAGCCGGACCACAGCCTCCATTCACTACAGCCGGACCACAACCTCCATCCTCTACTGCCGGACCACAACCCCCATCAACTACAGCCAGACCACAATCTCCTTCCTCTACAGCCGCACCGCAACCTCCACTCTCTACCGTCGGACCACAACCTCCATTCCCTACAGCTGAACCACAAACTCCATTCTCTACAACTGAACCGCAACCTCCATCCAGTACAGCCAGACCACAACCTCCATCCACTACAGCCAGACCACAACCTCCATCCACTACAGCCAGACCGCAACCTCCATCCAGTACAGCCAGACCACATCCTCCATCCACTACAGCCAGACCACATCCTCCATCCACTACAGCCGGACCACATCCTCCATCCACTACAGCTGGACCACAAACCCCATCCACTACAGCCAGACCACATCCTCCATCCACTACAGCCAGACCTCAACCCCCCTCCACTACAGCCGGACTACAACCCCCATCCACTACAGCCAGACCACATCCTCCATCCACTACAGCCAGACCACAACCTCCATCCACTACAGCTGAACCACAACCCCCATCCACTACAGCTGGACCTCACCCCCCATCCACTACAGCCAGACCACATCCTCCATCCACT
Source organism: Chascanopsetta lugubris (assembly GCA_016785325.1). Taxonomy (NCBI): domain Eukaryota; kingdom Metazoa; phylum Chordata; class Actinopteri; order Pleuronectiformes; family Bothidae; genus Chascanopsetta; species Chascanopsetta lugubris. The sequence continues at coordinate 102,414 of JAFBJT010032667.1, read as the reverse complement.
ACACAAGAACCACCAACAACCCAGACACCACAATCATCAACAACTATGAGACCTAAACCAACAACTACACTTGTTCCAAGTAAACGAGAAGTTTGAATTTATCACATTATTTATCTAACATAATTAATTCATACTTTCTGTGCCACATGTTCAGAAAAAGATTGAAACAAAGTGATGTAGTGGTATACTTGTTGCATACCAGTTTTTCATGTCATTCCCATGGAATGTTTCCTCCTTTTCTGTATCCAGCACCCTCCTGCCCCCCAAACAGTCATTACACCACTTGCGTCCTTCGCTGCGGTCCAACCTGTCGATACCTGAATGGTCCACCATACTGCAGGGAGAGTGACAGCTGTGTGCCGGGGTGTGTATGTGATGACGGCTTCGTGGAGAAATGGAACTATTGTGTTCCCATCCAAAATTGTGGATGTGTGGACACTAGTAATGGCAACAAATATCCGGTAAGCGACAGTTTGGACTGTTGATTTTCAAGTACTTGAATGAGTGTTGATGCTGAGGTCCAACCTGTTCAATGAACCTGTTTTCTCTCTTGACAGTTCAATGAAAGGTGGTACACTGCTCACTGCAGTCAGAGATGTAAATGTGAGAGAGAGCATGGCAAAGGGAAGATTAAGTGTGATAACAAAGACGAATGTGATGGAAATTCAGTCTGTCTTCAAAGTGACAAGGGCGAATATGACTGCAGACCCACAGGTGCGGTGAATGCCAAGGTTCAGCTGCACTTTCACTGCAAACTGTGACATTTTCATCAACTCTTTGTTTGCTCTGTAATTCTTCATCAGGTTCCAGCAAATGCACTATAAATGAAGACCCTGAGTACCGAACCTTTGACAGACAGAAGCATGATTTCGAGGGGAAGCACTCGTACGTGCTGGTCCAGACCAAAGACTTGCCAGGAAACATCCCAGACGTCTACATTGTGGGCATCAATACACCAAGAACAAGGAATCCTGAAGACAGTCACAGTGACAGTAGCAGTGATGACAGTAGCAGTGAAGACAGTCGCAGAGTCATGGATGAAGATGATGACTATAGCAATTATGAAGATGATGATGACAATGACCATAGTGATAGTAGACAAGGCAGCGACAAAGATGATGACCAACACAGATTGCAAGAGCTAAAGATTGTAGTGTACAATCACACGGTGGAGTTAAGGAAGAACAGGGAGCTGCTTGTAAGTATCCATGACTTTTTTAACACCACATCACTCTGCTGCAATAACATTTTTTCATGCACTTTCACAGATACAGTATTTGGGACAATATCCGATCTCAGTCCACCCACATGCATTTGTGAAAACACTGAGGGAAATGAAAAGCACTTCTCACACAGGCCTCTTTTACTGCGAGGTGTTACTAATGTGTTGAGACTATTAATGTGCTGTGAGCTGGATTATGCTGCTATGTTATTTCCCTACTGGAAGTTTTCCTGTGTGTATCATTTTTATATGAAATATGATATGGTGTTTACAGGAAACACAAAGTCCATAGAAAGTCTGTGGAATCTAGTTTTGATCAGATGCCATGAGCACATATGAACAATATGGCCTGTTCACAGTTGGGATGGAAACACATATGTGCATAAACATTTTGTGCATTATCAAAGTTTATCTGAGGCTAAAAATATAATTCCTTTTCTGGGGATTTAGTTATATATAAAGATAACGGTCAATTATTTGCCCCACAGTGGGGCAATCAAACAAAAATGGGCTTGCAAGACACGCATTAAAAACGAAAACTTGTATATAAATTGCTCCTCACCATGTAATTGTGCTCTAACAAGTCGTATTGCTCTCAGTGGACAAGTGGAGCTTGCACAAGATGAATTCAGTGCAGTCTGTGTATCCCAATACTGATAAGAGATGCAAGTCTGCTGAAATGTATTTTATGGAGCTGATGATTTTCAATATTGAAATTCAAAGCAACACCTGTGAAAATGTTGATTTGAAAATTATTGACGTGGCCAGCAGAGGGATAATTCACTTCCAGAGCCACATCGGAGGCACTGCTAAAAACTGTGGCATTCCCAGGTTTTAGGTTGTCATTACATGGTCAGGGTCGAGAAACGTGCTCAGGGTTTATCTCCAGTCTATTCACAATTCATCTCTCACATGCCTTTTCATCATCTACAGGTTTGGTATAAAGACACGTTTAACCTTGTTAGCAATGACTTCAGCGACATCATCATGAGGACATGTGACATCTCTGTATCACCAGCCACCATTGATAGACGTGTGTCTCAGTCTTTTCTAGACAGGGAACCTGATGATCAACCTGCCACACTCCTATTTCTTCATCACTGTAGCAAAGTGCTGTGACTCAGGGGCTGCTTGTCTAATCCACTGAAACAATCATTAGAACAGGATAACCCTTCCAAATAAGCATGTTTTGTGCTACCTGTAGCATTATACTGACAAGATCTCCCATTCCATCTCCCTGCAGGTGAATGGAAGGAAAACCAAAATGCCCGTCTCCCCGACCGGTGGTCTGAGCATACGGCAGCATTCCTCTCGCATCTACCTGAAGACCGATTTTGGCCTCTCGGTGGAGTTTGACGGACACGGCAGAGCAGGTATCTCGCGTTCCCCTCATCAAACATGTGCAGCGGAGTTGCCTTTTAGGATTCAAACCATGACATTGCAGTTCATTATCCAATTCCATGTCTCGTCGGTTTCCCTGCAGAGATCATGTTGCCACACATATACAAGAGGAAAGTCCGAGGCCTGTGTGGGTATTTTGACGGTAACAAGTGGAATGATATGATGAAGCCGGACGGCAGCACGACCACGAATGTTCAGACGTTCGGCGAGAGCTGGAGAGTGTAAACGTCAGAAGCGTGGAGCCATAACACAGCACTTTGAGACGATCCAATCGAACCTTGGCAAATAAAATGACACTAGTGTCGGTTTATTTCACCTGCAGCCTTTAGAATGTATGATGAAACTATTTTTGTTTTAAATTTCTTACAGGATCAGATCCATTCCAAATATTTAAAGAGTATTTTAAAGATTGTTTCTGAGCACATTTTCACAGTGTGACTATATTTATATATCAGATGCTACAGCTTGTAACCACTCACTTTAAAAGTGTAACACTAAACAAAGAACAATACGTACAACACAGTTTCCCCATTATGATATAAGCCACTGAATGTCTACACATGGAAAATTGAAGATGATACAGGATACAAGGATTATTGGGTATTCTGTTTGCGCCTGGTCATAGTTTGAATAACAGAACTACATCATTGGGGTGTGCAAGTAATTCTTCATTGTTTCAATTAAGCACTGTGGTTAAATATGTGTCATGCCATTTACATGTGTAGCGCGACAGAGAGAGCATTCCTGTCATAACTCCAAACAAACAGTGTGAACCTGTGGAACGAGGGAAACAAATCATCACAGACAACAAAGATGTTTTTGTAACGTGATATTATAATGTTAGAACAAGGTGTTCTTTCTGTTGAGAGACAATCAAACCAGTGTGTGTAAAATGCTCTTATACACAAATAAATGACCTGAGCACCAGTCGGGAGACACACCGAGTCATGGTCTGTTCTGTCATGAGCTTCTTCTTTCTGATGGCGCTGTTACCACGCAACAATGGTGAGTTCTTCAAATATTATTATTTACGTGCCAAAACTTTTACACCTGATTCCTAATATTCATATTAAGATGGAATAGAGTATTTCCATTTGGGCTTTTTAAAATTATTGATTAAATCTTAACTCCAAATTCAGTGCTCGGAATGAGGAGCCACTTTCAATTAAAAACAAAGCCTCTGCTGAACCAGGTTATTGTCCTTGGGTTCGTAGTTTTATATTTCGTTGAGTCACCGACTCGATTTATTGGACGGGAAGTAAACAGCCTCTACCTGTTTTTGTTTTATCTGCCTGTGTGTTTGTCCCATGTCACTGCTAATTATATTCTGGAAATGAAAAGTATAAACATCAGAATAACAACAATAACCTGGTTCATGAGGCTTTGATGCTGTTGTTGTCGGTGAAATGAAGTGCGACTCTAAATCAGACAGACCGAACCAGAACTATGCATGTATGTTGTGTTCTTTTTATCATTAAGTCATTTCTAAACATTGTTGTTGTTGTAGCTCAAAATAAATGATTTCTGTTGATTTGAATTAATTGTTCTTTGTAATGCTCCAGCACAAACAGCGACGCTGACCATCACCACCATTACAGGTAACATTCACTGTGCAACCTTTCCTCTTCCTGCCTGGTGAAGCAAATTCCACCCTGTGGTCTCTGTAATTGCAACCAATGGCCTCTAGATGGAGGAAAAGTTAAAAGTATAGTGTCTGGGATTCATTCACATAGAGTGGTTATGGGTTTTCACTGCATTCCCCTCACCTCTGCCTGCCCTGCCCAGTTTGTCCGTTCAGGATATGGTATTACAATAAATCTCAATAAAAAATGCAATTGTTTCATATTATCTCTGTTGATAAAAGTTTAAAACTGCTGCAGGCTGTGTTGTGCGTTTGCTGCAGGCTGTGTTGTGCGTTTGCTGCAGGTTGTGCAGGTCCACCGATGTTGTGCTGCTCGGGTCAGAACTTCAGCTGTTTCAGAGGCTGTTTCTGTGACAACTTCTGCTCGGTTTTCAACGACTGCTGTGCGGACTACAGCTCCACCTGCGCTTGTAAGTCAGGGTAAAAACAATAATGACCCGATTAAATAATTTAACTGATATAGAAACACTTTGCACACTTAACATGGCTGTAAATGGGCTGTGGTGCAGCCTACACACCGGAGACCCAGATGATAAGACTCCTGCTTTCATGTCAAACTGAGCCTGTACATTAGATTTACACGTTGATCAGTGGCTCCACAACATGAGAGTCCATGTTTTGGTTTGTTTGTTAGTTTCACGTATAGTGGGGGATCAAGTGCACACACTTCTGCGCAAACGTGTTTGACATTTTCCCAACATCTCTCTTCTTGACCACAGCTACAACCACATTACCACCCAGTGGGTCTGGTGGCTCGAGAGGCACGACCACAAATGTCATCACAACTTTGACAACTACAGTTTCTCCGACGACAACAACGGTCAGGAGTACGACATCTGTAGCATCTACTCTGTCTGCTACTATGGCAACCAGTCCAACAAACGACAGCACAATACCTACAGCAGCACAGAACACAACATCTCCACCAACAAACACAAACGCAACCTCAGCATTTGCACCAACAAACACAACCAGCCTCAACTCTACCCTGTTATTTGAATCCCCACTCTCTGGCACACCCAGCAGTAGCATTTCCACACCAGTAGGTGGCAGCACATCATCATCTGCAGCCTCTGCCCATCCTCCATACAGCAGCACATCAGCACAGACACCCATCGGCACCGAGTCCTCAACAAGTTCTGCATCTACACCTGCAAATGTACTCGCAGCCTCAGAATCCACCGTTGCTACGGTAACAGGTTGGTTGATATATTGTTCTATGCGCAATCAACAAGTGCCAATGGATTTTATTTGCATCAGAGCCTGAAATCTATTCTCCCTACATAATTCCTTTGTGTGTGTCCACTCATGTGTGCATTAACTTACAACGTGTCATTCTCTCAATGCAGGAGCGACAGTGTCAGAAACTGCTGTGACTCAAGGTACAAGTAGTGCTGCATCTTCACCACCAGAGGGCAGCACATCAGACAACACAGACACCCAGACAACCGCAGGCCTGAATACAGGTGCAGCTGGTAAAGATCCAGTAACACTACATTGCTCTGGGTCTAAAACAGAGCAACTCTGAGGAAATAGAAACTTCATTGTTGTATATGAATGAAGAAATCATCTGAAATAGTTTGCATTGTTTAAGAAATATATCACTTTAGGGGCACAAGTCCTCATTTGACTTGAGTGGGGGGGATCTCATTGTCTGTATTATTATCACATCAAATTAAGACACACAATGCCATTCTGTTTTACGGTGTACTTGTACTATTGGAAGTAATTGCTCAATTTCAATGTGCTTAGTCTGCATTGTAAAATACATCTTCATCTGTCTGTTCCTTTATTTTCAGATTTGCAAAGAGTTACTCTTCGTCTCAGAGTCTCTGTTTCATCACAGAATGACAAGAATGAACAAGTGGTTTCAGAGGCGTTATCTAATGTGAGTGCAAACATTAGAAAGACATTACACACACTATAAAAAATAAATGTTTTTCTCTTTTTTTTTCTCCCTCTCCATTCGCAGCTTGTGACCCGAATCTTTATACAACACAAATGTGCAAACTGCACCTTCACCATCAAGAACATCAAACTCACCTGACAGAGGTATGAATGCAGCTGTACTGTCACAACACATGACATCATCCTAAGGAAAAGCCATAAGTGCCAATACATGGAATAATCCGAGAACACATTTAGCTTTAAATAACAGCGGACAATGAAATGTACTTGCAGATTGACTGTTGACCATGTTCTACTTTCAGGATCAGAATGAGTAAAGTTCTGTAAAACATTTTTGTTCGCATAAAATAAAACAAAGCATGAGATAAATGCGGAATAAAATATTACTCAGGTCAGGGCACAGCCTTTAATATATAGATGGACATTACAATGGGAATATGGAGATGGGGACAATGGAAAAAAATGTGAGAGCCATAAAGTAGAAATGTCTCTGAGGGAAATGTTTAAACGGTGTAAACCTCAGATTTAATGTTTGCAAATCCATGATTCTATTGTGTGTTTAATTGTCATGTTAGTGAACTGAAATTAATATGAATTGTACTAAAACTCATGATTTATATCTATGTTCATGATGTGTTTGAAGGTATCACAAGAGGACATTTTTTGTAATCCATCAAAATGTGTATGATGCCACAATCAATACAAATAAATACAAAAGATTTACAGCAGAACTAAACACTGCAATAAAGTAAAAATTAAAAATAAAACCAACACAAGAAGTTGAAACAGTGACCATCTCATGTAGGAGCTGTGACTCAGACCACTGCGCCACACCTTTTGGGAATGAGACCTTTAAAAGAAGGACTTTGAGCTTAAACCTGCAACCATCCAATCCACAGGTTGCTTGCCAAACCACTGCGCCATCATATTACTGAAGGTTCCATATCTCCTGGTGCATTCATCTTGTCTTTTAGGAAAGAGGACTTTTAAAAAATCTGCCGCCATCAAATCATCAAACCCATAGACTGTATATTTATTGTTTATTCATCTAGATTTTCTGTTTAATCTATGTTTTGATCTGAATGCCAAACTCCATTAATAATCTGTTTTTGTCATTTGTCGCCTGCCTGTGCTTCATTTTCAATACTGCAGACAGATTTCTTTAAGCAGTACATGGGGATTTTGTACAAAAGTAGGCATTTACCCTCTCTGGTGGTTTGTATTGTGGTTCTGCATGTGCAGTACTACATATTTTCCACCAGATAGCAGCAAATGAATGTACCAATTTCTTCAACGCCATCTAGTGGTAAATATATGGGATTGCATATGCAAAACCATGAGACAACCAACCAGCCATCAAATACTCACTTTTGTGTTAAATCCCCATAAACTGTCTATAAAATCTGTTTGCAGTATTTAACATGAACCACAGGAGGGCGACAAATGACGTGAGATTATTATTGGGGTTTGGCAGACGACAATGAAAATAATAATAATAATAATAATAATAACAATAATAATGCTGTACTTTAAGATTGAGTGAATTTATATACATTATAATAAATTATAAATGATGCCATCATTACAACTGTGTTGCGACCTGAGAACTCAAAGACTGACTGGCTGTTATATACCATAATACAAATTGTATAATTTGATGTGACCATTTTGTGAACAAGACAAAATACATACATGCAAAATGTAAAGGTAAATGTACATACATGTAAAATTTCAAAAGACTCAATCAAAGGTGTAATTAAGGTCAAATTAACCTCCTCTGATCCCTCAGTGTGACGCCATCTTGTCCTGGCAAATCTTATCTCATCTTCTGGGCCAGAAACCTTGAAAGGTTCCAGACATTGATCAGATTTGAGGTGACAAACCTCTGACCGTTTCCTTCATGACATAAACCGTCTTCTGTCTCCTCATCATGTTACAGTTCCATGTTTCCGCCACCGAGCAATGTCTCTTAATGAGCTGCACCTGTGTCCTCCTGCGGCCCCCCTCCCATGGTACAAGGGCAATAGCGTTTTTGACCACTCAAACACTGGGGCGCCCTTTCGATTTTTTTTTTTTTATTACATTTATAACAAATGCTGTTCTGTAAAGTGCTGTAAGTGGTCATCAAGATTAGAATAGACCAATACGATTTAGCACTCAGGTCTATGTGACTTGGTCTATTTTGCACATTCTGCTATACTGCAATATACTTCACGACTCGGGGTGATAGGAGCACTTGGACTGCTTTATTCTCTACATTGGGGCACACACGCGCACACACACACACACACACACACAGGTCAGTGTATGCTGACCTGTTCCCACTCGGACCTCAGCTGTTCTCATTAAAACCGAGCAAAATGCGATCATATGGTGGCATTTACGGACAAATAAAATATACACAAAAATAGTGAAGTTTGAAAATAGTCAATTATTAAAAAATAATAATAAAACACTTCTTTGGCTCTATGAGTAAAATGATCTAAAAAAAACCATTCACAAATAAATGTTATTACATTTCAATTATAGCCAACAATAACTCAACATATCTAAGGCTAAGTTTAGCTTCTTTTTTTTTTACACATCAAGAAGAAGGCAACGCTGCTCTCTAGTGGTGGCAACAAAATATGACAGGTCCATCTCTAAAATGACTCGTTAGTTTAAACAAGGTAACGACATGACATACAATAAAAAATTCACCCAAAAAATAGAACATACCTGTACACTGGGACACTCACTGACAGCAGACAGGTCAGCGTCGCGTGGCATCAGCTCCCACTCGGACCACAGACGCACGTTCAAAATCACCATGTGTTAGCATGTTAGCCGCTAGCTGGTAAGCTCCTCATTTCACAGCTTCACTCGGTACATTTTTTCGCTAACCACACCGACAACACACACCACCCTCTTTCCTGCGGACACACAGTGAACGTCAGTAATGTTTAAACACTGTTTGAACGATCATTTACATTTTCTCTCTGGATAGTGTCAGCGCTAACACGCGCCACAACTTCCCCGCACCTGTACTCATTAGGGCTGAGAGAGAGGGAGACCAGAGGTGCGCCAGCGTCAAGCACGTCACGCGCATCCTGTTTGGCTCTTCAAAATAAAATGCATCGCGACTCCCAACGCTGTAGTCCCAAGTTTAACAGGAATGTAACACCACAGAACAAGTTCATTATTTACATCTACATGTGAATGAATCCTTGTGCATCTGGATTGGAGTAGTGTCATATATTGGCCGGCAGGTGGCAGTATATCCATTTAGTTTGAGGCAGAGGGCCTGTCCACTTACAGCAGGCTGGTAACGACCAGTGGCATGTTTGTCCAACTAGGTGACGTAATGTAAACACAACATACATGCATGTACAGATAATCACTGTCATATGATCTCCCACATGACCAACAGTGTTTTCTCTCTTGGGCCTCACACATCTGTCCTCTGAACCCTCTTGCTCATTCAAAGTACTGTATCCCAAACTAAATCAAACTAATAATGTTTAAAATTAATGAATAAATTAATAAAACTTATTTTTTTTAGATTAAGAAAAAATCTACATTCTATTAAGGCGGAACAAGAACACATAACCAAGTCAGTACATTACCCCAGCCCAGTATGTACATATGGACTTTGACATAAATCTGTCATATGACAGTTGATATATTTCCATATGCAGCAAGACCACTTGATTCAAATCCATTTTTTATGTTTCTCCTGAATAACACAATGAGGATATATGCCGAATTGAAATTAATTCCCATTTACTCAGAGATTATCCTACTTTTATTTTATGTTTATGATGATGCTTTTCCCTCAGAGTCTAGAGACCTATCTTTAAATTACCTCATTCTTTGAAAATCAAAGAAGGAGAATTTCAATGAATTCAAAACAAAACAAAACAAAACCCTCCTGTTTGCTGGTGGGTGTGTTCAGGGCCGACTGCTCCAGCACATGAATGCAGTGTTGTTTGTTTGGATCTACTGGCGGTGACCCCGGCACTTCAAGGCAGGAGGAGGATGAGAGCGAAATTTAATTAGGAGGGAAGAAGAGGAAGCAGGTCCACACGGCCTCCAGGAGCGGATAGTTCAAATTAGAGCTGCACTGTCAGTCCAGAGGGTCACGCTGACCTTTGACCCCGAGAGGTTTCAATGTGTGGAATAGATCAAACTCGTTCTTTCTGTGCAGCATCTTTTCTTTCTTTCTTGCGGATGACCTGAACGGTGGATGGAAGCGAGTATACCTGCTAATCTGAGACGTCCTCCCCCCCTTTCACCGCGCAACCTCAGCGGCCCAAGGTGCAAATCAGAAGCGTGTGTTCTCCCTCAAACCATCCTGCTGAGCAATTGGAGTTCATTCTACACAGAGAGAGAGAGCGGGGGGGAGAGAGAGAGACAGAGAGAGAGAGAGAGAGAGAGCGAGAGCGGGGTTCACGTTTCTCCTCAGCTTTGTAAACCTAGATCATGTGGGGGTCACCGGGAGGTTGAGGCGTCCCTGCTGCAGCCGATCGTCTCCAAAGATCAGTTTCAATGTAATGGTGAAGGAATGTGGCTGTGCTGCACGGAGCTTTGATTCTAATTAGAGACAATTTGAGAGTGGGGACTTAAAAAAAAAAACTAAAGTATTGTTTGTATGTACATATACATGTCCATGCATGTATAGATTCTGCTGCTACTGTGCAAAATGCTGCCATACCACTTTAAATCACAGCAGCGGATCCAGTTTGCATCATACAGTTTATTCATTCCTCTAAATATCAATATAAGTAAGTCTAATACAAATGAGTAAAAGGAAAAAGATTTTTATATTAAACAAATAAAAATTCACTATGTTGACTGAATTGATGGAATCCAGACACACACACACACACACACACACACACACACACACACACACACACACACACACACACACACACACACACTATTAATGTGTGTTTGTGTATGTGTGTGTGTGTGTGTGTGTACTAATAACGATATCTTTTGCCTACTTCTGTCTTACTAAGGAGACTCATAGGTTTTGACATATTACCCGGTCTCATAGCCAAACTATCACTATGATGAAATGCCTAACCCAGATTCCTATACACATCCTAAATACCTAAAAACTTAAAATACTGTATATATAATTATATAGAAAATAAAATCTCAACCGTGCAGTGCAGTTCAAACTGGATCGGCCAAATTGACATCACTCCGTAAGGTCCGATTTAAAACTGGTCTTCAATATAAGTTAGGCAGACACACACACACACACACACACACACACACACACACACCCGCACACACACACGCACACACACACCGATCCTAACATAAACTTAACATAAACTTTATTTAATCAGGGAAGAAAAAACTACTTTGAAAAGAACTCCCTCCACACTGAATGTAGGTTAGAAAGTGAGGACTGCCCAAGACGTCACATTCCAAACATCTCATCAGTCTGCAGGGTCCACACACACACACACACACACACACACACACACACACACACACACACATGGGCGGTCTCCATGTTGTCCACACCCTCCTGTGTGCTGAGGTATCCCTGGCTCCCTGCGGAGTGTGTGCACAGTGTGTGTGCATGTTGCAGGAAGCCTCACTGTTATTGATCCTGATTGGGCCTCACAGGAGGAGATTCCGGCCTGTCAGTGACCCACAGTTCTCCCTGTTTCCACTCGGCCCTCAGATCATCAGAGGCAGCTGCTGCCTGCTCCTCCAGCTCCTCCAGCTCCTCCTGCTCCTCCTGCTCCTCCAGCTCCTCCTGCTGACCGGCCCACAGTCCCGCCTCGCTCGCATGAGATGTCTAATTGTCAGATGGAGACGGTCTATGTTTCTATTTTGTAAAAATCACTAACAGGTCTCGCCTGACATTTCTCTGGCTCCGAACGCTTCCCCCCCTCCCTCCCTCTCTCTCTCTCTCTCTCTCTCTCTCTCTCTCTCTCTCTCTTCACAGGCCACTCTCCTCTTCCTCACAGTCTTCGTACGGATCCATCTTGTCCTCGTTGCTGCCCAGGCACTTGAACAGCGTCATGGCCAGGAAGGAGTAGAAGACCATGACGAACAGGATGTAGAAGTACGCGTTGTCGTACGACGCTCTGGAGCTGGAGACGCCGGGGGGTGGAGGGTCGGCGGCGGCGGCGGTGCTGTTGCCGGACGCGGTGCCGTTGATCAGGTGGTCGTCGGTGTCCAGCGCCGTGTCCTCCAGAATCTGCCGGCACCTGGGGGGCAGCAGAGAGAGCAGGAGGGTCCGGTTCATGAGCCTCATGTCAGAGTAGGGAGCGGGAGACACAGGAAGGAGGAGAAGGGAGCAGGCTGAGAGACAGAGAGAGACAGAGAGAGACATAGAGAGAGAGAGAGAGAGAGAGTGAGAGAGAGGGGAAGGGTGACATGATGGAAAGAGTGAGAGGCAGCAGCACCACCACTTTAGGAAAGGCACGCCGCGAGTCATCCAGCCTCTCTTCAAGTGTCTTGATAAGGTGGTAACACTCAGATAGAGCCCATTCCTCCCCGCTATCAGACACGCTGCCCTGGTGAGGAGCGTTTGATCCGACTTGTTTGTCGTGTCCATCTCCCCAGCTCCACTCTGGAAATCTCCCCCGTTCAACTCTTTTCATCCCTCCGAAACTTTCCCGTCCATCCTCTTTTGTGCCCTCTCTCCCTTCACTTTCAATTCGCCGGCCTGGACGCTTGGATTGTTGTCAGCTCCGGTCAAGTGGTCTCCTCATTTCAAAGAGCGCCGGGGTCAGAGGTTAAGTTGTCTCCAGTGTGCCGAGGCTTGACTGACACTCGGCTCCGGAGCAGCCCCCTTTGGCTCCTCCGCTGATTGTGTCTGTTTGAAAACAGCGAACTCACTTTGATATTCTCACAAAAGCAAACACCGACGTACGGACTGGAAACCTTAAAGGTGCAGTGCGTAAGGTTTGGTGGCATCCAGTGGTGAAGCTGCATGAAGTTGTGTCCATCACCTCACCCCCAGCCCTCTGAGCCTGCAAGGAGAACCTATGGTCGACTTCAGTTGTCATTAAAACTCAAATGATGTTTGGTAAGTCCACTCTGGGCTACTGTAAAAACATGGCTGCTCCCGTAGAGAGGACCCGCTCCTCATGTAAATATACATGAACAGGCTCATTTAAGGGTTAAGCGGAGACATAAAACATTCAAGTGATTATAAATTCATCAAAGTGTCAGAATGCAATTGTTTTAAAATATTTTTGGAAGTGACAAAAATGGAACAAAAATCTTTCACACCGCACCTTTAAATCATGCAATAAGAAAATATTCAGTGCACTCATGTTCATTTCTGACATCTCCCCCTGAGTGACAGCGACAGCTGTGCACCTGATCCATAAACCTGCAGGAGCAGAGTGATAAAGGAAAAATGCACTGCTGATATATGTATGTGTGTAACCTCTGGAGGAGTCAGTGTTTGGGTTCCTTCCCTTTGAACCGTGTCCGGTCATGTCAGTGACCGATGTCCCTGTGTGTGTGTGTGTGTGTGTGTGTGTGTGTGTGTGTGTGTGTGTGTGTGTGTGTGTGTGAGCCAAGCAGCTTCTCTAATTTACAGCAGCTCTGCTTTAGTCATTATGGGTGTGAAGGAGCCCCCAGGGAGCAGGAATTTGTCCAAGAGAGGATATATATTTATGATTTAGTGAGTGGTGTTGGGGTGAGCTGCAAGGAAGGAGAGAAGGAAGGAAGGAAGGAGGGAAGGAAGGAAGGAAGGAAGGAAGGAAGGAAGGAAGTAGGGAGGGAAGGAGGAAGGAAGGAAGGAAGTGAGTGAGTAGGAATGAAGGAAGGAAGTAAGTGAGTGAGTAGGAATGAAGGAGGGCAG
>JAFBJT010032667.1:52978-66936 GCA_016785325.1 Chascanopsetta lugubris | reverse complement strand
AGGTCCATCTGCTCAGGACCACCCCTCCCAAAGAGCCCCGCCCCCCCCCCCCCCCCCCCCCACCCTCCCTGCAGCCGTGCCTCTCAGCTAAATGAGCAGCACGTCAAATGGAAGGAGGACTCACCCTCTTCCTGTAAATGGATGAGAGAATGAACTCATCCTCAGGGCCACCGTGCAATGAATGAATGAATGAATGAATGAACCGACGGACACACCGGCACTCGTGCTGAATCGGCACAAACGCCACCTGCCTCTGACTTTGCGCGGTCGCCTCCGTAAAAGGTGCAGTGTGTGATGTTTGGTGACCTCTAGAGGTGAAGTTGTATCCATCGCCTCACCCTCACCCTTCTGAACACGCAGGAGAAGCTGTGAGCGACTTCAGTCGTCATTAAAGGATGGATGTTTAGTATGTCCACTCTGGGCTACTGTAAAAACATGGCGGCCCCCCCCAGTCGTAAAAGTGGAGGTATTAAACATCTTTTGGTCTCACAGGTTCTCCTGCGCGTTCAGAAGGCTGAGGGTGAGGTGATAGATACAACATGCAGCTTCACCACTAGAGGTCACCACACCTTACACACTGCACCTTTAAGAGTAATGGGAGTCATTTCGGAGACGATGAATTCAAGAAAATATCAGTATGTAATCGTTTTGTAATATTTCTAGAAGTGACAAAAAATGGTCAAAATCACACTGCAGCGCATTTGGGAAAAAACAACGTTCTTTTTTTCGAGGTAAAGAAAAACAAAAACAACAGCGGGAACATGTGGAAACCCGCGGGCCCGACCGGTTCTGGCAGCTGACGTGGCGGCGAACAGCTTGTGGATAAACCGACTGCTGATGCGTGCAGAGGACGGGCAGCTCGCGACGGCCCCTCGCAGCCCCTCCGCCATCCACTTCCACGCACACCTCATTTAATAAATGCCGTCTGTTTATTCAGAATTGGATGTGACAGGCCTGTGTCATTTCACCACAGTGTCTGGGAGCAGACAGTGATGCGCGCGCCGGCCCACTCCCCGCTTTCCATCAGCAGGTATTGATGTTGCTTTAATGAAGTGCCGAGCACTCCGACCCGCGCGGGAGACGAGTCTGTCAGCATATGTAAATGCTTCCTGCCTGTCATTGTTGTGCAGGGTTCAGCATGGGTCAGCACAGACTCCCCCCTCTGGGAGGCCTTTGTTCTGGGACCCCACTGGAGCCACATGAGGGGACCAATTACAGAGCGGAGCAGCAGCAGGACGGGGGTGCAAACTTGTTACCCCGCTGTAGTGAGCTAATTATTACCTCCAGTGATAGAGCGGAGCAGCCCCGGATTCATGGGGATGGGGATGGGGGGGGAGGGGTGGGGGGGAGATGAGGCTCCTGGCTTCCAAATACATGGTTTAGCCCGTTAAAGGTGCAGTGTGTAGGGTTAGGTGGCATCTAGTGATGAAGTTGCATTATTGCGCCTGATAATGTAACTCATCTTATCTCAAACTAAAGAGCCATTAGTGTCACAAAGTACCAAAGGTAAAAGGGAACTGGGAGGGGCCCTGCTCCTGAGCTAAGATAAGCTCAACTAAGATAAGCTAATCAACTTACTCAAATAGATAATACAAATATGTAGTATAGTACAATTTATATATACACACACACACACACACACACACATATATATATATATATGTATACACTATGATATAATATATTATAATATGATGTATACATTCAAGTGATTACACCCTCATAAAAACATGAGTACAATGATTTCATGTTTAGTTTCTGTCGATAGAAAATGTAAATGATTTCCCCTAAACCTCACGCGCACAGAACTTGTATCATTTCCTCTCCACATGAAAAGAAGCATCATCACAATATGAGAAAAGGTCGTCCCGATCCTCCCGACCATAAATAGCTACTGAGCTCCTCGAATCCCAGCGGAGCTCCGTCCCATTGTCAATGCAAAGGCAATTTACAGGCTCCACGGCTCCACAGCTCCACACTGCCAACCACATAACCTTGATGTGGTGTCAAGAAATGATTTATGAAAACGCAGCCCGCTCCGCCCGTCCCGGGCCAGACCGGGCTGCCGGACCTGCGGTGTTGACACAAAGCCCGTATGTCCCTGTGAGCAGAGCCTCATCACGTCCTCAGAACATCTTTCACTGGGCCTGAGGAGATACATCCACATACTGGGGGTTTGTGTGAGGAGCCTTTAGTACGTCAGGGGCGGGCAATTATTTGTTTGATTATTTATTGAATGTATTAATTATACAGGTGGTGGGTGGGGGGGGGGTGGGTACATAAGAAATCCAGATTGTTACCTGGGGCCAAACAAACCTTGTTATATCAAGACTTGGTTTTATCACTCAATGAAATGACTGAAAACATCTTACTCGGGCTATTTATTGATCTGTTTGTCTGATTATTTATGTACTTATCTATTGATCTATTTATCGCTCCAAACATCATCTCATCGAGAAACCGAAATGGATGTGAAAACAACATAACGTTATATTCAGTAATTATCAAACGTGTGTCAGGAAAATAATTTAACATTCTACACACACAAAAAAATAATAATAAAAGAAAATGAGAGCGTTTTGGTTTGTTGACAAACCAGTCCATCTGAATAAATACTAACAATTCACTTATTTCAGAAATAAGAGGATGTTTTTCTAAAGTGGGACTCTTATTTTGAAGGCTAAGAAAGCGAGGCCGGAGGGCGCGCGCAGGGGTGGGGGTGGGGGGGGGCTAGATTGGGCTCCATTCTCGCGTGCAAACATCAAGCCCATCACACACAGGATATGGAAGCATTTCAAAATAAAAGCATATTCCGTCTCGCCTCATGCATTAAACAGTGACTTTCACACTCGGGCCACATTGAACGACGGATGGGGGCCGGACGGGGGCCGGACGGGGGCCGGACGGGGGCCGGACGGGGGCCGGACGGGGGCCGGATGTGGCCCGGGGGCAGTGACACGCCCACTTTTGCCTTATGCCCATTACGCCTGTAAACACACCTGAGCCCTGAGTGTGTTATTAGCCGTGTTTTTGGAGCAGTCTGTATTTTGAAGACCGAAGCACCAAACACACCTCTTGATGAACACAGAGGCCCTTCCCTTCTTGCCATTAGCCCCCTTCTCCTCTATGCAGCCCATTCATCTCCCACCCCCCCCTCCTTCCCCTCCTCCTCCCCACCCCCAGTGACCAGCCCAGCTGCTAGGGGCTACCGGTCCCCCCTCGTGTGTGTGGGGCCAGTCAAGTGGAAAATGGCTGCTGCCGAGAGAGCCCACTTTAGAGAGCCATCATCCTTTGAAGGGGCATGATGGCCTTTGACAGGCACAGTGTTAGCACGGAGCCCGCACCAACACATCACTGCTATTATGGTGTTTACCAAAAGCAGGCGCGGCGGAGAGGGGGGAGGGGGGTGTGAGTGTGGGGGGGGGGGACCCCTGTTGGTTGATGTTTGAGTCCAGAGGTGGCAGAGGTGCTTGTCTGAGACATTGTGGGGAAACATGACATGGGATCCCTCAGTGCGGTGGAGATGTGTTTCAACACGCCAGTCATGCTTCCACTGCAGCAGTTATTCACTGTTGTTGTTGTTGTTGTCGTTGTTGTTGACTTTATGTTTTGAGTACATACCTACACCTGTGTGACACCAACAAGACTCTTGTCTTTCTCCTCAAATGGAAACAATCACTGTTTGCGATTCTTCCTCTCACTCTCTCTGCTTTCTTACAGATAAGGAACAAAAGCCAGAATCTTTTCATTTGCAAATATGAATACAGAAGTTAATATTACACGATAGATCATTTTATTTTTTGAAATATCTTTGGAGAAGTTTGACATTCTTTTTCTTTCTTTTCACCACCACCGAGCGCGGACGCTCCACTATAACCGGCCCGAGTTGATGGGCCCTGCACAGGTTGCTGCAGGACACAGGCTGAGCTGGGCCCAGTGAGCCACAGTGATTGTAACTGCAACAAATGGAGGAGCGTTGTCATTATCCAGATTTGTGTTGAAGGATCATTACCTGCCACAGATGCCACAGTTGTTTTGTGTCTGCCTTTGTCCCGGGGCCGCTATATAACCCTGATACTTGAAAAGAGCAGGAGGTGCCTTTGTGTAGACGCACACCTGATCTTAGCAATCAATTGGCAGCAACAAACACCCCCCCCCCCCCCCCCCCCCCCCCCCCCCCCCCCCCCCCCCCCCCCCCCCCCCCCCCCCCCCCCCCCCCCCCCCCCCCCCCCCTCCCTCACACACCAGTCTCTCAGGCTCTGCCTCAAGGCCGTCCATCTGTTGCTGCAAGGATGTGTGGCTGTGGATGAATGTGCCTGCGTACAGGTTGGCATCTATCTATGTGTGTGTGTGTGTGTGTGTGTGTGTGTGCGTGTGTGTGTGTGTGTGTCTGTGTGTGAGTGTGTGTGAGCGGAGTGGGAGGCTGCAGAAAATATGTGATTTGTGGTTTTGCGCCTGTTGACATGTCTGCACCCAGAGGTGTTTCTCTCTCTCTCTATCTCTCTCTCTCTCTCTCAAGTCAGGAACATGATATTTAAATCCAGGCGAGCAAATGTGGCGCGCGGCGTGAGAGAGTGTGTAATTAGAACAAACGGAGGAGGCTTCACGGAGCTGGAGGAAAAACACTTGGATCTTTACATTCTCATCAAAACAAGCACATCGCCGCCTTTATCTGCCCCCACCATCAGACGCAAGAGCTTTTTATGTGAAGTGACTACAACAACATACTGTTATTTCCTGCTGAGTCGGCAAAAGACGCTTTAGGGAACGTCAGGGAACCTTCTGATGGTGATGCTGATGTCAAACGCCTCCAGGATTGAACTCTCCAGCGCCCCACCCTCTCATTTCAGTCGGGAGGACTCAGCGTGTTAGTGGTGATGAGACAAGAGGGTTAAATACAGTCATCCAATCAGCTGCCATCTGATCAATCTGATCAATGGTCAGTTCATCCATCCACCCATTTAAGCACTGATCATCTGTCCATCATCCATCTAGCCATCCATCCTTCCACCCAACAACAATCCATTGAACCAACTATTCTCATTTCAGTCGGGAGGACTCAGCGTGTTAGTGGTGATGAGACAAGAGGGTTAAATACAGTCATCCAATCAGCTGCCATCTGATCAATCTGATCAATGGTCAGTTCATCCATCCACCCATTTAAGCACTGATCATCTGTCCATCATCCATCTAGCCATCCGTCCTTCCACCCAACAACAATCCATTGAACCAACTATCATCCCTTCATCCATCCAACAACCATCCATCCCTCCATCCATCCAACGACTATCCATTAAACCACTGATAATCTGTCCACCATCCATCTATCATCCATCCTTCCATCCAACGACAATCCATTAAACCGACTATCATCACTCCATCCATCCAACAAACATCCATCCAACAACTATCCATTAAACTACTTTTAATATGTCCATCATCCCTCATTTATCCAACAAGCATCCATTTAACCAACTACCATCCATCCATCCGACAACAATCCATCCCTCCATCCATCCAACGACTATCCATTAAACCACTGATAATCTGTCCACCATCCATCTATCCATCCATCCTTCCATCCAACGACAATCCATTAAACCGACTATCATCACTCCATCCATCCAACAACCATCCATTAAACTACTTTTAATATGTCCATCATCCCTCCATTTATCCAACAAGCATCCATTTAACCAACTACCATCCATCCATCCAACAACCCTCCATTTAACAACATACACACAAAAGACAGAAAAACACATCATTCTAAACGATAGCCATCATTTCTCTGCTCGTTGCAGATCCTCATGCAACACACTGGAGAGTGAACCTGCCGCCTGTGATCCAGTATCACAGTTGCTGGCTCCGACCAAACCTCAAAAGGACGAGCAAATGGCTGCTGGGATCACATAAAAGTTTAAAATGTTTGATCTGTGAAAACATTTGCATGGAGCAACTTTGCAAAAAAGCGTTGATCTATACTGGTGTTAAGCCAACAGACCCGGGCAGCGACCCGAGCTGGCAGCGCCATCAAACAGCTGGCACTGGTCGGACCCAGGTAGCACTGGACTGTCCCACATCCAGATTCCAGCTCAGGGAGTGGAGAGTTAAACTCACCCAGCCGTGTGTGTGTGTGTGTGTGTGTGTGTGTGTGTGTGTGTGTGTGTATGTGTGTGCAACTCAGGATGGTTTGATGACCCACACACTCCATGATGATGCTGACTTGTCAACAGTTTCCAAACGTGGCGCAGCAGAGCAGTTGGAGTCACTTGAGCAAAGCGCTGAGATGAACAGGAGAATAGAGGAGAACAGGTGTTTACGAGTGGATTGTGTTGAAGCGCAATAATAATCTCAATAATAATCTATGGATATGCATAGCATGTGACAATGTGAACACATCATGAGACACGAAGCATTTGCTATTTTATCTTTAGGGGGTCTATAGGTACGTGTAGATAGACAAGATAGATGGCAAGCAACTGTAAGACAATACAGAAAACAAAATATACTTTATCTGCCTCTGAAGTATTGAAGTGCTTCAATTCTGCAGTACAATCTGTTTACCAGAGTTTCTTGTTCAAAACTTGAGTTTCGCTGAAGTGTTTTATTCAGGTACCAAGCAATTACAAAGGAAATTAAGTTTCTTAATGACTTATTAAATTGCTCTGGTTTGCTCACTTGTTTTACATCTCTTTCTCTCCACATTGTGTGATACCCGCAGGAAATCCTCCTGTATTTCACTTATAGACATTATTATATACAGCCACTGCAAATCATACCTATTTCAGTGTCGTTTTCTGTTGAAATGTCTCCACTGTGGGAAGAATAAAGGTTTATGTCATCATAACATTAGTTTGAAATATGAGGGGGGAGGGTGTTGGACGGGGCTTAAAATAAAATATTAATAACTTGAGATAAAGGTCTTTCTGGGCTGGCAAGACACTTCAAAACACAAATGAAAAACAGAAAACATTAGAATTCTAAACCCACGCAGAACAGGCCATATACTTTAATAAACTCGTACTGTGAATAGTTTAAACCGGGTCTGAGCTGTGGAGTGAAGAATAACTGCATCCACTGAGCTCTGGGAGCCAGTGACCTTGTAAATATTGAACCTTTTAGATGTGCGCTGCCACGTAACCTGATTCAGGGTTGCTCTGTGTTGAGTCTGGTCATATCTGATGTACATAATATATAAGAAAGTGATTAATAATTAATGGAGGATGGAAAAGAAGCATGTGTTGCGCTGTTGCTCGGCGTCTTGGCTCTGTACTGTCTCCTTAATCCTCCCCTTTGTCATTGAAATGACGCCCAGCATTCAGGGAACTCATATTAAACGTGTGTGACAGTTTGTATTTTAATTGGCATCAAAGGATTCGCCGGTGACCGAAAACACCCGGCTTCAGGTTTTTGCCGAGCTTTAATGTTTAATTGAATTATCCGAAGCGCGGATTATTGATCCCTCTCGTGGGCAGCGCTGCCGCGATGCGAGTGGAATAACGGGCAGAGGCGCGCGGTGTTCGTGGCGCCGCCCTCTGTCCCTGTGCGCTCTCACTTTAACATGATTTACTTCATTATGGGGATTCGGTGCGGCGGAGAATGTCATATGCTAAGTTAACCTCTGCACGCCTCGCTGGCCCCGCGCCAGGTATGAAAGGACACAAACACGGACACACACTCTCTCTGATGACAACAAGTCCCCGGCATTTCAAACAACTCTGCCGCCCGTATCGCTCGCCGCGAGTGCACTCGATAAATCGGCGCGGCTCTGATTCGGACGCCCACGCCGCGGCGTCCAGTGTCCTTGAGCGCGGCTCGCGCCGCATCAGATCAGGGAACGTGCGATCTCTTCGCGCCGCCGCGAGTCAATGAGTCACTGAGAGCACTCTGAATGGCGCGGGTGGCGGCCGATGTCCGCTTCATAAACGCATCGAGCGAAATACTCAGGGATCTCTTAAAAACCCGGCCCCGTGCGCTCGTCTTTCCATTGGACGGCCCACCGCGAGGACGGCCAACAATCCCATTGAGAAATTAGCAGGGTCCCCTGTGCTTTTCCTCGGCTTTAATGAATAATTCAGCTGTCGGGGCGAACGCAGGGCGAGGACACCTTGTCACTGGCCACTGACTCAGCACTCTGAGGCCTAAGGGTGACACTCTAAACCTGAGCACCGCATCCTGAGCCTCGCACAGCAGGTAGAGGCGCTTCGGCCTGTCGCCACGCCAAGCTAAGGATCAACTGATCCCAAGATCTGCTGAATCCTGCAGATCCAGACCCTCTGTAGGTTGTCGTGACACGTAATTAGCCAGTGTGCGTCGAACACTTTGGTCCAGAATGGATCCATCTCTATAGAACCTCAGTCAAACATTCATGGTCCCCAGCAACGACACCTGAATGGCTGCAGTCTCCCCTTTGCAGCGTAGCGTCGTTAGCATGGTTAACGCGGGCATGTTAGCATAATGAACCTGGACGTGTAAGCAAAGTAGCTGTAAACACGTTAGCATAATAACTGCAAACACGTTAGCAATGTCCATCGCGACGTGTCGGTAGAGTCATTGTAAACATGAAAGCATCGTCAGTGTGTTCATGTTAGAATCGTAACTGAAAGCATAATAGCACTGTCAATATCGACAGGTTAGCATCGTCATCGTAAACGTGATAGCGTCCTCAATGTGGACAAGCTAGCATAGCAAGTGAAAACACGTTAGCGCTGTCAGTGTGTTAGCATACTCGTTGTAAACATGTTAGCATGGTCATTGTGGACCTGAGGAACCTTGGGACATTAGCTCTGTTTCTCTGGATCTGTGACACGTCTCTAAAACTCAGCATTTGACTTTGTTTACGGAGCAGATTCATGAACGTGACATTTCTGAAACGGAAGAAAATGAAATTGTAATTGCTCCCCAACGTCCTTCCACTGACTTTGTTTGTGAATACGCCTCCAACAAACATGTCTCATGTTTGTGTTTTGAACATCTCCTAATCATGTTTTGTTGTCATTCTTCACAGTTACCACACGACGGTCAAGATTTACGGTTTTCCAGTCACCTTCCGCACAACAATTCCATCACCACTCTGTGATCCTGAGTGTATCCTCTCCCCCCCCCCCTCCCCTCTCTCTCTCGCCCTCCCTCCCTCCCTCTCTCTCTTCCTGCCTGTGGCCGTCTCCTGTGTTCACAGCCAGTGGAGGAGGGAGGCATTTGAGGCACAGTTACAAAAGATGATTCCACATCCAGGGCACACGAGCCCCCTGGGCCCGATGCATTTGCCTCCTCTGGTCCACAGAGCTCTGAGCAAACATCTGCTCAGGAAACAACCTCTGATCTCGCGAGCAGGAGTCGCTGTCACGTTAATGAAGAAGAGGATCATTACAAAGAGAGAATGAAAGGCTGAGGGATGTGTTCCTCTTATTGATCACGTGTGTGAGTTCAAAGATGATTCATTTCTTCCACCTTTGCTCTCGCGCTTATCAAAGCCGATCGATGCGTCTCGGTCGAGGAAACACTTTCTTCTGCTGTGAATTCAGTTGAAATGGTATTACATGAGGACATTTGCATATTCTGTCACAATAAAAAAAAACAATAATCCATGAATGCAATTAACCGTGGTTAGCTCCATCCATCCATCCATCCAACAACCATCCATTTTACAAACCTTCATCCATCCAACCAACCATCCAACCATCCATCCAGCGATCCAACAACCATCCATTTTACCAACCTTCATCCATCCAACCAACCATCCAACCATCCATCCAGCGATCCAACAACCATCCATTTCACCAACCTTCATCCATCCAACCAGCGATCCAACAACCATCCATTTCACCAACTACCATTCCTCCATCCAAATATCCATCCACCCAACAACCCTCCATTTAACAAATAACCATCCATCCATCTGTTCATCCATCATTCTGTGACTAATCGTGCAACCATCCGTACATTTGGACATCCATCCATCCATCCATCCATCCACCCAACCCACAGACTGACAATCCATCCATCACCCATCATTCTCCTCATTCATTCATTTTCCCTCTTTCAACATAAAAGTTGCAAAGAAAAGTGTTGAAATGTAAACATCACGTGAAGTTTCCGAGAGTTCGGTCCATGACTCCCTGTGTTCATGTACTGACGCCACGAGGACCCGCAGAGCTGATCACAGAGTTCTGATGTGATGGGCTTAATTGGCCTGCCTGTTGCCCAGTGAATGTGCAGAAAGTCCTCAAGCTTCCCGTGAATCCCTGAGATGAGATAATGGACCACACATGAGTGATACTGACGCCTAATCAGCAGCTCTCTATACTTCCACTAAGACTGAGATGTTATCCGTGGAGTCAGAGTGTAAAGGGGAAATGAATCCCTTGACTTCGGCAATCAATGTGAGCCCACCACCACCAACATTACTATTAATCTCCGGCAGAGCAGTGATTATTAGTGATGGAGAGAGAAATATGAAGTGGCAGCAGCTTTTCCCACAGACGCACACACACAAAAAATCCTTTTATTGAGAATTCAAACAGGTGTCATACTGGTTTCTGAGAGGCAAAACAAATGATGGGCCACTGAGCCGTAAACAGCACAGCAGACGATGAGAGATTGGCCATATGTCCACAGTGTGTGTGTGTGTGTGTGTGTGTGTGTGTGTGTGTGTGTGTGTGTGTGTGTGTGTGTGTGTGTGAGCGCCAGCCACACTGGCTTGGTTTGAGACTGGATTCTTTTGGGAACATCCCAGTAAAAGCCCCTGAGGGAGGGAGGGAGGGAGGGAGGGAGGGAGGGATTTGCCGGCAGCCTCCACTCACTCAGACATGGTCAGTGGAAATAACCAAACACGGCTCTTCTCCTCTCTGAGGTCTGGGCGCTTTCAAATGAGTTATGCTGATTGTTATGCAGGCGTGGGACAACAAAGTATAAATATGGTCATTTATCATTTGCTTATAAAATATACTGGTGTATAATAATGTTCATGTATGAAGACATATGTTTTCAGTTTTAAAGAATTAAAGGTCCAGAATGTAAGATTTAGGTTAAATCGATTCCCTTTCATTTTCCAGACCAATTAAATATAACATCTTGAAAAGGACGTCTTAAAGGTCCAGTGTGCAAGGTTTAGGTAAAATGATGGTTAAATGATTCCCTTTTTCAATTGCCATAAATGAAAATTAAAGGTGCAGTGTGTAGGATTCGGAGACATCGCATAGATTCTTGCGTTTTGTGCTTTTTGCACTTCTGGTGAGATGCCGAACCTCATCTCGTTACCCTGTACTTGTATATGTGTAATGAAAATAAAGTTGAACCTCATCTCATCTCAAAAGTGTATCTTCAACTTATTGCATAGGTTCTATAGTTTCTCTGACATGATTGGAAGGGCGAGGCGAGGCGAGGCGAGAGGAATTCAACCACAACTTTAGAAATAGAAATAGATATCACTAAATCCTCCACACTACACCTTTAAGGCAGCATCGCGCAACTTCACCACCTCACTAAATCCTTCACACGGAGCCTCCAACGCGCCGCATTACACGTCGTTTCATCTCGGCTCGTGTCAAACTCTGGGGATCTAACGCCGCATTGCAATGAGTGATTACACGAATCCAGCCCTTCACCTGTTGAGCAACATTTCCGCCAGATGTTGGACTTGATGGATTGTTATGAAAATTGCCTCTGCAATATGTTGATTATCCCAGAATAACTGTATCTTGGTGTTTATCACGGGCTGCGCATCCAACCGAGCCGAGCTGTGTGCGTCGGCGCTAATCAGCAAATCATCGTCGCTAATATCGTGGCGCCACATGCGTCGAGAAAACGTGAATTGACCCGAGATGCTGCCAAATCAGTTTGAAATTCATATTTGTGAACCTCATTAACCCTTTTCACGTTCCCACCACATTCAGCAGAGAGCCAAGGGTCTGTGGAAGTGTGTGCGAGTGTGTGTGTGTGTGTGTGTGTGTGTGTGTGTGTGTGTGTGAGCGTATGGGTGCTCGGCGAGAAGGATGGAGCTTCCTCTGAGGAGCGCACACAGCTCCATCTGGGCCAAAGTAATTGGTCTGCTATTCATATGCAGCAGTGTAATAGCTTCTAGCTATTCATACAGTCACATGTGAACTAGTTACACAGAGAACAATCAAAAGATGGGTTGACCCCGGTGTGGGTTTTCCAGGGAGGGGGTTACCGAGACAACACGCCGGCAGAATCTAACCCGGTTTGATGGGAAGCACAAGACACAATGAATCCCTCGCTTATTGAATAAGAACATTTATCCGCAGGATTCACTTCTGCTGCATTTAAAAAATCCAACGTGTCCAATGACGGTGATGATGGAGGAGGAGGAGGAGGAGGAGGAGGAGGAGGAGCGAGTCCCGCTGACTTGGTGCATGATGATGAACTGTCATTAACTCAACCCGCTGCACTCGGGCTGAAACATCTCTGAGAAAAGCCCTGCAGCAGCCAGACACCCAGAAATATAATATGCAGAGGATCATCTTGTTATCATGTGGAATAAATAACTACGACCACAACTTCAGCCGTCAACAAGGAACGAGAGCGACTCCACCTTTCACATTAGAGCTGAAACCATGAACTGACTCGAATCGATTAGAAACATTACTCGATTACAATTTTACTGAATCGAACCTTTAAAGGTGCAGTGTGTAGGAGTTGGTGACATTTTCTAGTGAAGTTGAGACAAAAACGAACCAAAATCGTACACGCTGCACCTTTAATTCATGTTTTGCTGAAACTGTGGATTAAGGAACTGACGTAACATACACTACTTCTCATTCACACACACACACACACACACACACACACTTGTTTCCCAGTGATGGTGTCTATGGGCCGACTCGACATGAAAATATCAGGTGATGAGTGGGATGATGATCATGTCATTTCCACATTATTAAGATTTCTTTTCCGCTAATTAAAATGATCGACAGATTCAATCGATTACAAAAATAATCGACAGCTGCTGCTCAGATGCAGCGGATCATCTTATTATTATGTTAAATAAAAAATAAAAAACAAGCTACAGCAGCAACCAATGATGAGCGATCAACAAAGATCCAGACCAGACTGATACAGATCATTCCTCCGCCGCATCACGGTGCGGTGAAGGTGAGAGGTGGCCCGACGCCTTCCCTCCGTACAAACACCTATAATTACCTGCGTAATGGAAGGAAGCCCCCGCTGCCCCTCCCCACCCCCCCACCCCCTTCATCATCTGATCATTCCTCAACAAGATAAATATGGTGGTCAAGGCGTTTAAGAGACAAACGCCGTCCTCTGGGTTGCGCGAGGGCTTAGTGGAGTGGTGTATTTATCATGGTTTGAAGTGGGTGTCTGAATCTAAGCAAAGCACTGATTATTCAGACGGGAGGACGAGCCGCCAGCCCATTACCTCCCAGAACATAACAATGTGAGCGCCCGCCTTCCCCGTCCCCCGTCCCCCCGCTCCCCCCGCTGTCGTCTGTCAGAGCTCGTCAGCTGCAGCACCATTCATTCAATCTCAAGGAGCGCCGCACTCCAGGATTCATTCCTCGCCCGCCCGCTATCTCTCCTGTGCTTTTAGTTTCACTCTCCCTCACATTACCTCCCAATGTCTTGCAGGTTGACGCCTCATCCACCCCCCCCCCCTCCCCACACACCCACTACTACTACCCCATACACACACACACACACACACACACAGGCCCCGACAGCCCCACCCGCCCACTTCCTCCCATTCTGCAAGCCTCCGCTGCTCCACCCCTCCACCCTACTTGGTCCCGATGAGCCATTGTGAGATTCAAGCAGATGGATGGGGAACAAAGGGGGCGAGAGGGGGGCCCCCTCTGCCTGTCCCCCCTTGTATCACTGCCAACCAGGCTCTGGGTAATCTTCTCAAGCTTTCACGGCAGAGCAATGAATAACCTCAGCCTTCTCTCTGAGACCCAGGCCCCTGCCGCAGCCCCCCCCCC
>JAFBJT010032667.1:0-21669 GCA_016785325.1 Chascanopsetta lugubris | reverse complement strand
GAAAACAGAAAAATGATAGATTAAG
This sequence comes from Chascanopsetta lugubris, assembly GCA_016785325.1. NCBI lineage: Eukaryota > Metazoa > Chordata > Actinopteri > Pleuronectiformes > Bothidae > Chascanopsetta > Chascanopsetta lugubris. Next base: position 21,644 of record JAFBJT010032667.1, on the reverse strand, counting down.
CTGAATTTTTTCCGAACACGCTTATTTACTTCTATTTAAAATAGTGCAATTTGTATAGCACATTTCCATCTATGTTTTGGTTTTGTGACGGTTGGTCCTCTCTTGCGGTACCGGGCCGGGTCACTCAGAGGTTGGTTCTGGACCACATTGGGCCCACGGGCCGCTAAATGAGTAGGCTTGGTCTACGACGGGGGTGTCGTTTTCACAGAGGGCCACATCAGCACGGTGGTTGCCGACCGCAGACGACCTTGAAAGTGACTTCTCAGGTGAGATAAGTGTCTGCCTGCAGGAGGTGAGGCATGAGAGCGAGCAACACTCTCTCCTCTCCAAACGGCAGCAAGGTGCATGTGTGCACGCTCCTAGAGGTGCGCAGCGGTGACGCCGACCCGTGTGCTGCTGCGCGAGCACAGTCTATCCCGCTGGACTCACCTCGAACGTGCTCCCCGTGTTGTCGAACTCAGGCGGGACAAAGGAGCCTTCTGGATCATCTGCGGGTCAAAGACACACCGATTAACTGCACCGCTAAGTCTGGCTGAGACACACACACAGTATCACCATGTCATGGAAGGGAAGCACACACACACACACAGACACACACACACACACACACAGTGGCCGTTTGATGTGAACGCTTTGATGTATAGCCATGGTTACTTGGATGCTATTTAAGCACCCGCTGTAATGAGATGCAGAGGGATGTACAGTATATATCCCCCACCGCGATGAAGCACTACAGCCCAGTGAGCGGGTGCAGCCGTTTCCCTTTCATTTGCATCATGTGTCGGAGATAATCCCTGACAAACAGGACGGGAGTCTTTCTGCGGATCAGACGCATCTTGGGGTCAAAGGTCAAACTGGCTCTATGAGCAAGGCAAACAAATACATGAAGACGTCCAATGAGACGTGGAGACACAGTGAGGTTGTTAGAGGAGAGAAACTGGTAAAGTGGGTCATGACAGAACTGGGTTTGTCTTCTGGAGTCATGATCTTCGCTCTAAGTAAGGCGCCTCGCTCTTTCTCCTCCATCTCTCCTTCCTCTGTCTTCTCCTCTGTGACTTCCTTGCCTCCTCAGACATTTCCCTCTAACCCCCTCTCTCCATTCCTTTACTCTTCTCACTTTCACAGTTTCCTTGTTTACCTTTCTTTCCAAATGCCTCCTCTATGTCCTTACCTCCTCTCTAAAAGTCAAACTCATCTCGTGAGCATTCATCATTCTGTCCTCTTTTCTTTCTCATCCCCCTTTCTTTCCTTCCCTTTCCTTTCACCTGAACATTTTTTTTCCTTTTCTTCCCTTCCCTTTCCTATCCTTTCTCATTTCATAGTTTCCATGTTTGCTTCCTCCCCCTCTTCTTTCCCATCTCTCCTCATGTATTGTTCTCTTGACTCCTTCCGTCCTTGAGGTTGGGCACTGTCACCAAGATGAGCGCTGAATGAGAGTGGAAAGCAGACGGCCGTTCGTTGTCAGTGACGCAGATGCCTCCAGAGTGATAGTGAGAGATCAGTGACTCATGTGTGCCCACTGTGTTTGAGCACTACAGGTAGTGCGTTCCAACGTTTTCACAGACTCTCCAATCACAGTCCCTGCAGAGCGCAGTTGGCAACAATGGCAGCAAATCTGAGATGCTGAGCCTCTTGGGGAGATGAGTTTGTTTGGGTCAGCCCTGTATGGAAATCATTCGAGGACATTTTGTTACTCTTGGGACGGCACTTCATCCGCAGCCACGTTTACGAGCATCAAGGCCGCAGTGATTCATTAAAGGTACAGTGTGTGCGATTTTGTCACATCTAGAGGTGAAGTTCTATGTTGTATCCATCACCTCATCCTCACCCTTCTGAGCGTGCAGGAGAAGCTATGGTAGACTTCAGTTGTCATTAAAACTCAAAAGATGTTTAGTAAGTCCACTTTAGGCTACTGTATAAATATGGCAGCCCTTGTAGAGGGGACTCACTCCTCATGTAAATATACACTAATGGGCTCATTTAAGAGCAATGGGGGAAAAAAATAAAACATTTAGGTGATTAGAAATTATGAAATAAAATTATAAATTCAGGAAAGATGCAGTGTGGTTTTTCAGCGACATCAAAACATCATCACATCTTATTGGAGTGCTTAAATATATGAGAATATATGTGATGAACCTAACACACGAACCAGAATGTTTTGTAAAACATCTGAAATAAGTAAATCAAATAAAAAATCCGGCCCGTCATCCATAATAAACCGTTGGCATATCTTTTGCGGTCTAACCGCCTTGTTTCTACATCTGGCAAGAAGGACATTGCGTCACCGAGGACTCTTTAGCGATTGAAAAAATAGCTCACACATGCACAGAACGGCTCTTAGTCAGGTGGCTGGCTGAACGGGACCTTCGCCTGCTCTGCGCGAGCGCAAAGTAAGAGCTCTCGAAACCGTAGAGGGAGAATATTCAGACAGTGATGGCAGTTGTTGTTGTTGTTGTTGTTGATACTCGGGTCTGCGCTCAGCAATGTTACTTTTGAATCCCCCCCCCCCACAGTATCTTAGCAATCAGACCACGATAAACATAGAAAAACGAACGCAGATGCCGCAACGCTGGAATGATCTCTGGTAGAGTGTTGATTAGTGTTTACAGACATTAGTGACATTGTGTATATACTAATATACATAACAACAAGGATTCTTGGGGCTGTTCTTGGCAAACCAGAGGATTGAACACAATGAAAGACAGAGCTGTTAGAACCCTGCTTTACAGTGTCTGTGATACTGATGGAGGGATGTATTGGTGGTACCGTGGAGATAAGACACATTAGAGGAGAGAGAGAGCTGTGTGTGTGTGTGTGTGTGCATGTATGTGTGAGAAAGAGAGAGAGCTGACTGCTGATTGGCCGACCAAGCTGTTTCCACAACAACAATCCCTGTGGCAACTCTGGTACTGTTGATGTGATCAATGCTTATCAATTTCACACGTTTGGCATCAGGGCATGGAACAAGTGTGTACAACAGTGTGTGTGTGTGTCTGTCGGTGGTGCGGGGGGGGCGGGGGGTGGGGGGGGGGGGGGGGGGGGGGGGGGGGGGGGGGGGGGGTTAACTTGTATCTTTGTGAGGAGCATTTTATGAATTGATTTTAAAGGTGCAGTGAGTAGATTTGGTGACATCCCCTCTTTGAACTGTCTGCCTTGACTAGAAATTGGGTGCATGTTGAATTCAAAGTCAACATGTCATGCAAGGAAACAGAGAAGTGCCAGTTGACATGCAAGAGATGCATTAAAAGGGGTTTAGATGTGTGTGTGTGTGTGTGTGTGTGTGTGTGTATGTGTATGGACTCACCACTGAGCTGCTCCATGAAGCAAACGTTCCCATGGGCGTTGAAGGCCAGCGTGTCTGGTGTGATGCACAGGCTGTGAAAGAGATGGGAGGGTCTGATGCTCTGCAGGGCGGCGACACACTCTGCACACACGGCCCACACCTCCTCCTCGGACAGACAGCTGTCCCGCAGAGAGAGGATGTCTGCCAGAGACACGTTCTCCTGTTGGCCCCCCCCCCCCCCCCCCCCCCCCCCCCCCCCCCCCCCCCCCACCACACACACACACACACACGCAGAAGTTAGAATGGCATAAGTGATTTGAAATTTGACAGGGCAGGTCTGATGTGCATGACTGCTCCAGTTCAACGGAAGCTTAAGGACAAATGTTAATGAGGAGCCCTTGCTCTGATTGGCAGTGGATCAGTGGTAAGAGCGGTCATCTGCTGGTTCGAATCTGTGCAGGGTCACTGGGCCTGATTCTGATACCCCGAATAGTCTATGTGTACTGGCAGAACTACCCTGAGACCCAGATTACTGGACAAGGGCATGAAGATGACATGACATGATCCATTGATGATCACACCATCACGTTGGTGGAATTGCTTTGACACTCTGAGGTGCGTGTCAACATAAACAAGAAGAACAAGACAATGGTTGCTCGTCTCTGCCAAACACTGCATTTCCCACGACATCATCTTGTTTTCCAGGTTCGCAGATGTATTTAACTCGTGTTTGAGAACAGATGTTCTCACCTGTTTTCATTCTCTCCTGAATCACCACGCACAGATCCTGACTATCCCTAGCATCATAATCATCACCTCAAACAGGGTTTAGAATAAAAAGTGACGAGGAGGCAGCCTCTGAAAAAGTGTTTTCTATGATTAGCAGCACCACCTCTACTGCCAAACGATGGGTTGTCTAAAGTAGAAACACCTCCTACATACACAGAGTATCCATACAACCCACTGAAAGCGAGGAAACATGAGGGGATAAGCATATAAAGACTAATTTAAAGCATATTACAATTATTGCAAAGACATTGGAGTGATTATAGCTGAGAGATTGATCAGTTTTTGAATTTGGGATGATTTCGTGGATAAGGATCTGTAGTGTTGCTTTGAGGGTAGCAGTTGAAACAGGAGGTGACTGGGTGGGAGGAGTGATGGTGTATTTGTGATGGAGTGGCTTAATTTCTGCTTTCATTTCAACTAATTATGACGGTATAGTCCACAGGTGTCCACTTGTGGCCAAATGGATGCACTTTCTTAGCCTTCAAAATCTAAGTCGCATTTAGAGGACCACCCCCATTCAATTCCAGTCCAGTTTGCTTTTCAAATTTCTGATTTCTGAGCAAAGATGAGTTTCAAACTTTCATCATTTCAAAGACCAAAAATATGTTGAGCTTGTTCTTGTTGGAAAAAAAACAAACTTCAAGGACACTTGATTCACTGTTGTGAATTACACATGCCACTTTTTACGTGTAGCAATATATTCAGTGTGTTTACAGGTGTAACATGTATGTAAAAGCATTAAATAAATAGTAGTAAACAATAAATCAAATATAACAAGACAAGTAATTTTGCAATATGTAATTACATTTAGTCCCACAATTAAAACCAGCCCCTTGAGGGAAACCATAATGCTGATATGGTCTGATATGGCTAATGAGTTTGAGACATTCTAGGCAGGTCTGGTCATATAGTTGATTGTAATATAATAATTCTAAGACTTGAAATATAGCAGCTGAAAACATTATGGATTTTCATGTGAAAAGCTTTGGAGCCAGATGGATCATCTCACACGAGGAGTAAAATGCACCATCAACAATTTCACAACGCTCTCGAGCTTCATTTCAGTCAGCCACTCATGTGGAACAGATTTATTAAAATGTAAATAGAGTGGGTGGAAACATTAAAGTTTGGCATTAAGGCTGCTGGTCTCCTCATTATTGTCCCGAGGGAGTCAAGTTCTAGCTCCGGATGAAGGCGGTAATAATTACACAGTCGGGGCAAAACACTATAAAAGGTGCAGGGTAAATACAACTGTAATTATGTTTTGTTATATTTGTTTTATAGCAACTGATGTATTGTGGTCAATGCGTTACATCTCTGCTTTCATCTAACTGCCTGCTCTGATGTGATTGGCCAGACTAGAAACAGAGAATAGAAGGCTCAGGCTCAATGGAGCATTAAGAAATGTTTAGCTTTTTATTGTTGAAAAAAATAGCTGTAAAGGTGCAGTGTGTAAGATTTCGCTCCACTTTTGTCACTTATAAATATTTTTTTAAACAATATTAAAAATGTATAATCACCTAAATGCTTTTAAAACCTCTACTTTTGAAAACCTGTTCAGGTTGAAAAGTACATGAATTGCCCTTTATTTACACTCGAGCCAAAGGCATGTGATTGTTTAAAAGTAAAAGTCTAAAGCATACATTGCCCATTAACTAGTTAATTCTACAGGCCACTTTTTCTGTGTAGCAATATATTTAGTGTCTTTACATTTTCACATGTATGGAAATACAACAAAACAATATTTGTCACTTGAATAAATGATAATCAAGTTATTTTACAGTATGTTAAGTAGTAGTCACATTTGGTCCCAGCATTAAAACCGGCCCCTTGAGAGCGTCCATAATGCGTGTGGCCCTCTGTGAAAATGGGTTTGACACCCCTGCACTAAGGCTGATACCGAGCATTTCTTCAAGTTTCTTACTTTACAAACGTTTGCCCTTAATCTTGGAACGACGCCCTGATGCTGATGCTATAGGAGCAGAAAACCCTGATTTAGATTCAAGTTCATTTGGTGTATGAATCACACATCATCTTGCACAGACATGCCAACGCTTCTTATTACCATTCCACTGGAGTGACTCTACCTACCCACAAGAACACACCATCTGTGATCCACTACCACCAAATGGCCCCATTTCTCCCGGCAGACACGGTGAGCTCACAGATTCCGACACTGCGCCCTGCATAATGCTGCGCGCTGATTACTACAACTTCTGTCTTCTGTTCGGGTGCGAAAGTTAGACACTGCGCAGACACAGGGGTGGCAGTGATGAGTGAGGGGTCTCCACAAAGCACAGACTGTCCCACGTCTTTCTTTATGACCTTAACCCACTGCATGACATCATTTGTACCAGAGGAGTCTTCATTCATCTGTGTTGCAGCAGATTAGGAACAGAGCATACTAGTGTGTTCTGGCAGGCTATTACAGGGCAGGGAAGTGCCACTTCAAGCAGCAGCAGCAGCAGCAGCAGCAGCAGCAGCAGCAGCAGCAGCAGCAGAACCCCATAAATAGACAGTTCCCCCATGAGATCAGTGCAGGGGGAAGCTGGAAGACTCTCTAAGTTAAATATGTTGTCCTACATAAGTTTGCCTCAGAACTGGGAGGTTCCAATGAGACCAGAGGAGATGCTCTCCCCGTGTCTGTGCGGAAAAGTGAAGGCAGGGATCACTGCTGTGGTGTCTCTTTCAAAATAAAAGTAGCAGGTTCACCTGTTTTTTTGTTTGTTTTTTTAAAACCTGGCATCAGCAACTTTCTCATCATCATCAGTGTGACAAGGTTGGACATAGAAGACCACACTCACATTCACATTGCACCTAAAATGCTAACGTCAAAGTTTAAAAGGTGCAGTGTGTAAGATTATGGTCATTTTTGTCACTTCGACTGGTAGATAAAAAAGAACCTGCATAATTTGCATAATCACCTAAATGTATAATTTTTTCCCATCACTCTTAAAGGTGCAGTGTGTAAGATTTGATGACATCTAGAGGTGAAGTTGCATGTTGTATGCATCACCCCACCCTCACTCCTTTGAGCATGCAGGAAAACGTATAGTAGACTTCAGCTGTCATTAAAATTCAAAACATGTTTAGTGCGTCCTCAGCATATAAATATACATTAACGGGAACGATCATGGGGTCATGGGGAAAAAAAAACATTCATGTGATTCATTCAAATGTCCGTACATGATTGTATTGAAATATTTTTAGAAGTGACATGCATGACATCTTACACACTTGCACCTTTCAATGGGCCAATTAATGTATATTTACATGTGGGCGGGTCCTTCCCATGGGGGCTGCCATGATTTTACAGTAGCCCAGAATGAAAACTGAACTCTGAATGAAAACTGAGGGCCACCATTGGTTCTACAACATGCTCGGAGAGGTAAAGGTGAGGTGATGGACATCTACAGGTGAAGTTGCATATTGTATCCATCACCTCACTCTTCCCATTTGAACATGCAGGAGAACCTACGGTAGCCCTCAGCCGTCATTAAAGCTCAAAAGGGGCTATTGTACAAACATGGCGGCACCCAATGGGAAGACTTGCTTCTCATTAAAGGGCTTATTTTAGGGTTATGTAAAAAACAAGTCATACATTGTGGTTAGTACATATTTGTAAAAATGTTTGTATATTGTTTTGTCTTTTCATTTCAATAGATATAAGCAAAAACGTACACACCGCACCTTTAAGGAGTTAACAAACCAGCTTCCTTCAAACATGATGTTACAGTTAAACTATATTCGAATGGGAGTGGGTGTTGGGGGTCATGTGAATTCCGAGACTTCACACAACTTTTAGAATGTAAAACTGGTAAAGGTGCAGTGTGTAAGATTTGGGTTATTGTCACTTACAATTAATATAATAAATCAAGTCATACTGACATTTTCATGAATGTATAAACCTTAAGGTTTTACTTTTACCCCATTCGCCTGAAAAGAGCCCATTAATGTATGTTTACACGAGGCGGGGGTCCACTCTATGGGGGCTGCCATGTTGTTACAGTAGCCCAGAGAGGACATACTAAACATCTTTTGAGTTTTAATGACAACTGAAGTCTACCATACAACATGCAACTTCACCTCTAGATGTCACCAAATCTTGCACATTTAAAGTTCACACGTTGAAATAACACAAATGGCAATTTAAACCTGGAGATTTTATATTTTAAGTTGATAAAAAAAAAAAAAAGTTAAATTCTGCATCTAAATCTAACTCTTCAGTAGTTTAACCAAAGTATCTGGGGGAAATACCAGCGTGTGTCCTATTTTTGAAAACCATTCAAACTAACACTATTCCCAAAGTCAGTATCCACCACCAGCTTTGCCTTCATCTTCTGGATGACAGGTTCCCTCTGATGTAAACTTACAATGGGCCTCATCTTATGATTAATAATTCACCCACTTGTCCCACATAGAATTTGGAATCAGTGAAGCCAGTATTGAAATGATTTTTTAAATAAATCATAACTGCACTGAATCATAACTTCTTCAAAGACACACGAACACACTGACTCACCTCATCCTCCAGCAGTGGAGGCAGATGCTCCACATCATAGAATACGTCTCTGCCCAAGTATGTGTGAGCTGCATCGCCGCCTGCTCTCTCCATCACTGCAACTTTGATTCAGCGGATTCCGGCCCAGACACTGGCGACTGCATACCTGAGCTCTCCCGGTGCCTCGAGCATGCATGCACAGACCGGAGGAGGGAGGGTGGGGGTCCGGCGGCCGCTCAGCCGATGCTCACAGAAACAGCAGCGCAGCGGTGAGCCGAGCCCGGGGCGGTGCGTCTCCTCCAGCTTGCGAGGAGAGGAGGAGGCAGGGGGAGGCGGTGGGTGTGGGAGTATGGGGGGATAGATGACGGCCGGTGTTGAGGGCTGTCATGACCACCACACCTCGACAGTGAGAGGCGCCACGACGAAGCCGATCATGAGCTGCAGCAGTGAGAGAGAGAGAGAGAGAGAGAGAGAGAGAGAGGGGGAGGGAGAAGGATCCGTGGCCGCTGATGGAGGAGTCAGAGCTGGCACAGAGCCGGAGCTACAGTTGGTTCCAGCTCCACGCCTCCGTTCACACACAGCAGCAGTTTGAGTGACTCATAGTCGTGGATCATATTATCGCTCTCCACCACTGACAGTTATACCACACAGAGAGCAGATACCCCGAAGACATCCTCCATTAAAGGTGCCGTGTGTACGATTTGGTGACATCTATCGGTGAAGTTGCACGTTGAGTCCACCTCACCCCTCCGAGCATGCAGGAGAACCCGAGTGGTCGACTTCGATTGACAGTACAACTCAAGAGATGTTTAGTGCTCCACTCTGGGCTAATGTAAAAACATGGCGGCCCCCATAGAGAGGACCCACTTCCCATGTAAATATACTGTACATTGTTGGGCTCATTTAAGGGTAATGGAAAAAACATTTAGGTGATTATATTTTTTTTTAGAAGTGACAGAAAATCACACACAATATATATATATATATATATATATATATATATATATTGCCAGAGTTAAAGGTGTACATTTCTGTAAATTTTTGTAATTTATTTACATATTTATATTTGTAGAAATAGGATTACAAAACAAACATATACCGAGATTTTTACAACTGTAATGAACTCCATGTATGACTTACTTTCTACATCTCCCTAAAATGAGCCCTTTAATGTATATTTACATCAGGAGCAGGTCCACCTTATGTCGGCCACCATGCTTTTTCAATAGCCTAGAGTGGACATACTCAACTTGTGCGCTTTAAGGGCTAAACCAAGGGCTAATAAAGATTCTCCTGCATGCTCGGATGGGAAGGCTGCTGTGATGGATACAACATGCAACTTAACCAATAGATGTCACTGACAATTACACACTGCACCTTTAAAGGTGCAGTGTGTTAGATGTTGGTCAAGCTCTGTTTCTGAAATGGAATAGAACACATTTTCTTCAATCCTCATACATTTGTCTTTATTATGAAAACAAACAATAAAAAAACAAATGTAAGATTTAAAAAATCGTTTAACGGATATAGAAATAAAACAACTAAAAAATACTCGACCAGAGTGATGAATCATATGACATCCAAAGATTCAACCTGTTAAGAGTTAAAAATAACTATTTTTCTCACAACCCACCTCCAGTAACCATGGCGATGGTAACAATCAACCATAGTGTGTGATGTTCATCAGTGGGTGGAGTTTTCCTCGTTGTCCAGTGGACAAGAGGACTCAGTGTTAAACTGCTACAGCCTCAGTTTCCACCTCCTGAGAACTCAGTCAATGCTTATACATGACTCAGCATATAACCTCGAACAGAGGGATCAAACAAACAATCCTGAACCAAGTCAGTGTGAACAGATACTTGTGAGAGACTCCAAAGAATATCATTTCACTTGGGCCTTAAATTGGAGACTGTCCTGTTGTTTACACACTGTTTGGTTCATAGTGTTTATTGAATCTGCTGACAATGAGTTCTTTGGATTGCATTATATCTCCAAAGAGGTGTAGCTGTTGGAGTCTTTTATTCTAAATGCTGTGACCACAACCAAGACAACTCCGTTGTAGTAGAGCAGATAAAGAAACTTCAAAACACAATATAACAAGGCAGAAATAGTTGTCATGGATCAGATACAATTAAATATGGTTAAAAATGGGATTAATTTAGAAATTGGAACTGAGCTCTAACTGTCATTAATCACTCCGGTTACTGTCTTCCACTGTCTTTCATTTTAAGGCAGAGTCACTCTGCTCACATGAGTCAAACTCGTGGACCATGGGCCAAATGTGGCCCGAAAGAACATTTCATGTGGCCCGCGAGAGCTTAAAGGAATATGATTATCTGAAAATAAACGTCTAAAGCATATGCCCATGAACTGTAGTTAACCCCTTGAATCCAAAATTTCCCCTGCAAAATAAGTGCATGCATTTCACTCCTTAGACTTTCCTAGCACATAATGTATATGATTTTTTTTTCATTTCATGTTGATTTTGTTTGAGAAAATGCAGGTTTTATGCCGTAGAGTCAAAATTTAAATTCTACAATTTGACCCATTTTCAGAAATAAATGATTTGAATAACACAAACATGTGAGACATACAACTAGGCATGGATACAAGTGTGTTCAGAACTTTTTTAGATACATGAAGTTACCATCAATGACAACAATGCAGTCACTGTATTTCACCTTCAGACACAGCAGATAAGTAACCACAGAGCTAAGACTGTTTAAACCCACAAGATCAGAACTGACAGTGGACATCCTTTGAGTTTGAATGACAGCTGAAGTGGACCAGAGGTTCTCCTTCATGCTCAGAAGGCTGAGGGTGAGGTGATGGATACAAATTCACCTCTAGAGGTCACCAAATCCTACACATGGCACCTTTAAATGTACCAACTCTTTCTAATCATTCGATCCAGCCCTAATCACGCACATCTTTACACTTCCATTTCCATAGCATCACCTTCAAGGACAAAATGTTCACATGCTTACTAATAAACCCCTGCACTTTACCGGCTGCCATGGTAAAAAGATCATCTCTATGTGTTATTCACTTCACGTGAATTTTCATTACATTATGCCTGATCGTTGTTAACTGGATCAAAACAAAATGACGACACGAAGCATGACATAAAAAAGAAAAATCGCTGGGTAACTGAAAACATCACATCTACGAGAAGTAATGAGTCAACTAACCTTCCTCGAATGCATGTAAACATATTTGTCACAGTCTGTCAGCATGGTGATAATACGTGCTGGCAAATTAATCAAAACAACTCTTTTACATGAAATGTATGAAAGTTAATATTCTTCGGAAGGAACAAGAATGCAAACTGGTCTATTCCTCTGACAGATAAAGCACAATAACAATCCATCATACACGCTGTTATTGGTGAGCTGCTCCTTTGCTACTCTCCCTGTGCAGCTGTGCTCCATCCACACAGTGTTGTGCATCAGCATGTGAAGCACGTTCTGCATGGTAATTGTCCTGATTTACTGAGCAGTGTCTCCAAGTTGTAACACACCCAAAGGTCCCCATGCTCACCTTTATTGCCACCTTGAAATATGTGTTGAAAAGGGGGAGGAAGGGGGAGAGTTTGCCCCCTTTGGCCAGAAGTGGAACTGCACAAACATTGTAAAACACTTGGAGCGAGGCAAGTATGTTCGCCTTGTAAGTCTTCCAATTTCAATTAGCATGACAGGCTTTGTGTGGGCAGGCCCACAGTTATGTCTGGGGGATTACATAATCAAACTCTGGCAAGATACAATACATGGAGACAGTCTTGATCGCTGCACTTAAACAGAACTGAGACCTGTGGAGGAGAAGTTCTTGTCCTACATGTGCTCACTCCTGCTGGGGACAGCGGGTGAAGCTGAGGGCAGATTGATACTTTCCAGAAGTTTCAAGTCGGATGTTGAAACGTATTCCTACAGAAACTCAACTCAGGTTTTAATGCCTGGGATTATGTAGGTGTTTTGCCAAGCGTATGAGTGCTTACTGTACTGTGTTAAAGTACTCAAAACAATACTATACTGTGTTCGGAAAGGTACCGGTATTCTTTACTCTCCAACGAGGATGCGCTGCGCTCCGCACTGCTGCTGTGAGCGGGACCGGTAACGTTTCAAACGGTGAGAGAGAGAGAGGGGGGGGGGGGAAGACACTTTGCAGGGGGGGGGGAAGACCACTTTGCATTTAGCAAAAATATTAAAAAATGTCTGAAATTATTAGTGTATCAGCATATTAAAAAAATGTTTTGCAACCTTGTGACAGGTCCTCAATTTAACTATGTTTTTCTTTTCTGCTGTATTTAAAATAAAATATTTGGACATTTGAATATATATATATATATGTATATATATGATAGTTTGACAAATGTGTAAACATTATTTTATTTAGCAACTGCAGCAGTGTGGTTCATTTGGCTCAGAGACTGACTTCCCTCAGGGCTCCAACACAGAGTCGGAAGCAACCGAACCCCCAGAAACAACTTAAGTACATAAATGAGTCCACAATACGTGTGTGTATATATATATATAGATATATATATATATATATATATGTACAAATACAGTTGAGAGTTTAGAAACATTATACAGCAACTGAACACAAAATATGATCTCCCCTTAAGGCATAAAGAACAATTAGGTTGCGTGAGATGTGTGAGAACCTATGACAGCCTTTGTTTGTACATTATGGACTATTGTAAAAACATGGAAGTGCAACATGGCCGCCTCCACAGGAAGCTGCCAGAAGACTGTTCCTGTTATATTTAAAGGTGCAGTGTGTATGATTTATGTCATTTGTGACACTTCTAAAAATATTACAAAACAATTACGTACTGAACCGCCATGCTTTTACAGTAGCCTAGAGTGGACGTACTGAACACCATAGGCCACCATAGCATGCATTCTCAGAAGGGTGAGAGTGAGGTGAAGGATACAACATGCAACTTCATCTCTAAATGTCACCAAATCTTACACACTGCACCGTTAACAACAATTAAAGCATTATCATAGCAAACCAAAGGAGCACTTGAATTAGCATATCAGCATTGATGATGTTGTAATGATGCAACAAAAGATGAAATGTCGACAAGGCAAAGATAAGTGTGTGAATGGTTTTGCGTGCACGTGTGTGTCTGTGTGCACTTGTCTGAGGGCGAGGAAGCACTCAGGCAAAAAATGTCAGGGAGGGAGAGAAGAAAGAAAATACATATTCATCAGGCCTCGCAGACGAAACAATGCACCGGCACAAACTGTGCAACGTTCAACAGCCATACAGAGTTAATTCGTGTGCAACACTGGGGCAAATGTAGACGGAATTGCCACATCATGGTGTGTCAGAAAAAGAAGGAAGTCCCAGAATGCAACTGAATGCATATATCTGCATTCAACTGAATCTCCTCAGCTGCCTATTCATTTCCAGAATGTATCTGAAGGCGCATTAACACACCTGTCTATTTAGATCTGAATCAGTTGGCTTCAGCAACATTAGGCCGACGAAACAATGTGCACTGAGGAGATCAGTTCTTTAATTACACTCTCATACATGTGGGAGTATCATACTCACTCATGTCTTAACATCCAGCATTTTCATATAATCTTGTTTCTTTTGTCTTGCGATTGGAGCAGCGATCGCACCCCCCACCCCCCCACCCCCCTGCATAACAAAGAGACGAAGCTCATGCATTCACCTCTAGCCGACCTTCACCTCCAAAGAATCTGCAAATAACAATTCCACTCACCAACATCCGCTTGTCCCTCATCTCAAGTTACAACTTCAACCACTAGATGGCATTCCTGCACAGAGAGCAGATGGCTGAGAGCACACGCATGAGTAAACAGAGAAGAATGGAAATCAGATGTTTGTCAGTGTTAACAGCTGAAGCCACCACCACACAGCTTCTCCACATCAAGCATTAAACATCACTGTCTGTCATCGCCACCTTCCAGTGCTGCATGCGTCCCACTCACAGCATTTATTCTAGAGGGGCTCTGACTCCTCTCAGACCCAGAGGTGCTCTACACAATTCACATTTGCATTTTGTCATCATTTCTCAAGTGCACATTTGTGGCTGTTCAGAAAGGGGAAAATGGGAGCTTGAAATGCAACATCTGGTGACAGTAAATGAAAGAAATGAGGCTTATTGGATGATATCTAGTAATTTCATATCCCAGGTGAAGCTAAGTCGCGTTGGTTTTAAGCATGCAGGGTGATGCTGTGGGCATAGAGATGAAAAGACAGATAATAAGATGATATATCTTTAAAAGTAAGATGGAATCAAATCTATATTATTGTTTTGATTTTAGCCTCTTCAATCTGTAAAAAATAATGTTGCATTAATATAGTAGAAAACATACCTATCTTGTCAGGACTGCACAGAGCCATATTTGAATGCACCCTGTTTCAGATGTTTACTTCACCAATAATGCTGCCACTGCAGGAGGCGGAGTCCAATGTGACCTGTCAACTGATTGGATCAACCAGATAAATACCTCATCATTATCATTTTTGACAATATCACATTAATCAATGTGGACGAGTTGTAAATACAAAATAGAATAGAAAACACATATGATTATAGATGTCTAAATTGTAATTACATGTTAAAATAAATCAATTTAAATACATTTGAATAGTGCTTCTTTTATTACATCAGAACAGTGTTGAGAAATAATATTGTTGACGTCATACTTAGATAGCAATGTTTATGGAGATAAAAGACTCAGGGGTGTAATACCACCTTTTACCACCTGGGTCACTGGGTCCTGAGTCACCAGCCAGTGAAATTCTAATTATGCCACTCGTTCACACCACCTGAGGTTTTTTAATACATTTCTACTCATGATGTGCTAAGTATGTGTAACCCGCCCCATAGGTAAGTAGCCACTGGCCAGAATTTGGATGGGGGAAGTAATCAGAGAGAAATGGGTTGGCCACCAATTGAATGAAAGGAAACACACACAAAGGTTAAGTTGTAGCAGAACCAATGTATTAACACATATGAAAATATATACAAATAACCCCTTACAAATACCAATAGTGTGGCAGGATGAGTAATGAGTAGGTGAGTTTGTAGGTTTAATCACCATGCTAGCCTGAACAGGAGTCAACATCACACATGCGCCTCCAACATCCAGGCGCTCCAAACACGCTCCCCTACCCATGATCCTCGAGCCTGCGCAGAACGCAAAATCCAATTCCAATCCATTAATGTGACTATCAATCGAATAATCCAGGGGTCTTAATCCGACGGTGAGAAACCAGATTCGGTCCAATTTGAGTCAATCTAAAGTGTATACATGCATCTTAAAAATCATAGTCTGGCTAACCCAATAATTCAGTTTTCTCGGGTGTCATGTAAATGTACTGACTGTTTTTTCTGCTTTTCTTCCACAGTCCAAACACAAGCACAACCCGATGATCATCTCCCTTATTTGTCCTGTAGCCGTGAATATGAGATTTGGTGGTCATTTGTCTTTATTTGTGACATCCCTGTGGTAAAATGGCAACCTATCTTTCCTGTCAGTGGCTATTAATTGCCGCAGCCCCCCGGGTCCTCATAGGATAAGTGGTATGGCTCATGGATGGATGGACGGATTTCTATTTCTTCACTCATCAGGGGAGGGGATGTCAGATAATGTGAGGAGGAAAATTTTATTCATTTTTATTAAAAGTAATGTTAATCTTATAGAATGGAGGCCAAAGGGGACAAGCATAATCTTTTAACAACTACAAATATTTTAGAAATATAAATGTAAATTACTGTCGTGTTGAAAGAATCTTGTTTTAATGGAATGGAACAATATTTTTAAAGGTGCAGTGTGTAAGATTTGGTGATATCTAGTGATGAAGTAGTGTGTTGTATCCATCACCTCACCCTTATTCTTCCAATACAGGATAACCTATGGTAGTCCTCAGTTGTTGTTAATAATAATAATAATAATAATAATAATAATAATAATAATAATAATGTTGGGATATCATGCCATGTGGTCTAGAGGACAAAGAAGAAGCCTGAGCTGGAGTTTATGGCCCTCAACAAATGGCTCCCCCAAAAACCCCTATCCCTTTGATCAGGACAGGGGTCAACAAATGACACCCTATTTGATTAAATTAGCATGATCAGGACACTGGGTTTGAGTAAATCAGACTTTTAAGGAGGATTAACCACATCTATTTCCACGTTCAGGGCTAAAGCTACAAACCCTGAGCTGCCAGCTGAGCATCATCAGTCGCGAGGATGCAACTGTGGTCGGGGACACATCCCGGCGCAATTTGAGCAATATTTGAGACTGTAATTTTAACACTCAATTTGGTTATTGGTCCCTGATAAACGGGTGGTGCCCCGAGGTTACTCTTTGTAGTAAACATTTTAACAGATCATTACTGATCCCTGATGGTAATTGATGCATTTTAGCCAACAACCAAATTGTCTCTATTTATGCACAACATGAATGGTGCCTGTTTTAAGTTGATTCCCAACAACAACAACAATAAAATAATAATAATGATGATAACAATACTGATAATAATAAGGATAATGATAATAATAATAATAATAATAATAATAATAATAATAATAATAATCTTTAAATTGCACCGTTCAAGACAAAGGGTCTCATTTTTAAGACCACTCGCATTACTGTAAAAACATGGAGGCCCACATAGTTTTTAGCTGGAGTCATAGCTGGAGTTTTTCCAGCTACATCAAAACCTAAATCTTATTGGAGTGTTTAAATCTATGTTTTATTATTTGTGTAGTGAACCTAACATATAAACCAGAGTGTTTCTGTAATAAGTAAACAAAGACACCCAGATAAACCCACTGCTCACGTAACATGTCACCATGCTGCTGCTATGATAGCACAGCAAGTACGATTCATTTTCCAATAAACTCAGTGCTGAACACACACACACACTTTCTCTGTTTTTCTTTACATTGTTGTCTTCTGTTTTTGTTAGTTATTGTCATTGATGTTTTATTGATTTTTTTTTTTCATTTTTACAGAGATGGGAGTCCAGAAGAAATCTCAGATGTCCCAAAAGCCCACAGTCTTCAGCAAAGGTAACAATTCATTTTATATCTTATACTTAATTATAATTATCATTTTAGCAGGACCTCAATTCCATGGAGCTCCACGAAATCAATATAGTAATCAGAAAAGCAATTACATCAAAAACAATAATAAACTGAATAATTAATAACACAAACAGAAAAGTTTGGCAACTGAGGACACTGGTTATAATCAACTAATTCTACACACCGACGACAACAAACAGGTTTACATGTTGTACTCAAGACTTTATCGTCACTCTGGTTTTACAAGTGTGTTAAAAACGTGTGCTGATAAACTAAAACAATCATTTGAACAGAGCGGTGTAATTCACTCTATGAGTGAAGTAGCAGTTTAGGCATGTGGTGGTAAAGACTCAGGGAACAAACATGCATGTGCTTCCGGTCAACATCATACAGGGACGCTAGGAACAGAGTCAATTCTAAAAGGGTTGAATAAACAAACCTGTGTTGCTTGCGTGGAGTTGCTGTGCTCTGGGCCGTGTCTCCTTCGTCTCTCCCGGCGCAGCTGTGTAGCTTCCCCGTGGTCTCAGGCCTGAATCACCGGCGTCTCCATAGCATAGAAGCTAATGTTAGCCGAGTGGCTAAACGACCGTAGCGATCAGATAACTTTTGAAAAAAATGAATGCAGATGCCGCAACGCTGGAACGATCACTAATAGAGAGTTGATCAAAGTTTACAGACGCTAGTAGCATCGTAAATATACTAATATAAAAAACAAACACAAAAGCAATGATGCGTTGGGCTGTTTAAGTCGTCGGGCCACCGTAGCTCTGCTGACACTCCAGGAGGGGAGGGGCTGAGCCGGAGCACTTGCAGTTAGTTGTAATTCTCAAGCTTCGCCACCAGATGGCACTAAAAATCCCACACCGGGCCTTTAAACAGCTGTTAGGGAATGAGAGGAAAACACTTTGGATGAGTTTATATCCGGCTGGCAGTAACTCAGTGGTGAGAGCAGTCGCCCTTGGAATCACTGGTCACTGCTGCAGCGTATGTCATTGTTTTGTAATATTTATCAATAGATAATATCTATCAATAAAGGGGGGTGGTGGCTGAAATCTTACACACTGCACATTTATACCTAAATCCTAGAAAACAAGAAATATTACCATTACTACAGAAATTGTGAATGACTCACTTCTGACCAACATCTGTAACAGTGGAGGGGGACAGTTGAGGGTCTTTTCACACAAATGAAAAACAGCTACTGTAGCATCATCATCATCATCATCATCATCATCATCATCATCATCCCCTCTCTTCCTCCTCATCCCCTCAATTCTCTTCTATGCCCCTTCGCTCACCAGGCCGCCCCCCAGCTGTCCTATTCTCCCCCTCTCTACCGAGAGGAGGGAGGAGGAGGAGGGAGGGAGGAAGCTGGCGGGCTGTCGCCTTTTGGAGCCTTGTGGAGTTGCAGACTGCAGCAGCAGCCTCTTAGCCCCCCCCCCCCATAATCCACTGGATTGTGGCATTAAAACCCATCACATGACTCTTTGCTCCCTTGCAGTTGTAACGCGTTGCGTCAGCATTAGAGGAAGCTATAAATAACCAAGAGGGAAAAAAAACAGGGGGGGGGGGGGGGGGGGGGGGGGGGGGGGGGCAGTGTTGCTGTCAAGAGCGCAGAGCGACACAGATTGGCAGTTATCGGCTCCCTCCGAAGACGAATGCGCAGCTTTGAGTTATGGAGAGTGCAGTCATATTCACAGTTGCCTGACTCTACTGTTTGGCATGCAGGCACCACACTGCTCACATTTGATGCATGGAGAAAATTCACTGTAGCAGCCAGGGCCAATGACTGTGACAAGCAAACAAGTCGAAGGGAATATTCTGACGTGTCTCTCAGCCAGGAGCTACCTGAGGCCGCGTTTCAGTGAATCTTCCAAAGTGTTTTTGATCAAATGTCTGGATCGAGGGGTTACCTCCAGCGCAGACAGATGAAGCGCAATAGGAAGTGGAACGACCCAACTGAGGTGAATCCAACATGTTTAAAAATGGTACAAACTTCGGTTTTGGTCTCAATCAGTCACATGTTTTCCAACAACTGTACGAGGAGTGAATATTTTTCTTACTTGCTTATTTTTAAAATTATTTTAACAGTGGCTCGACTCTCACGTTAAACACCGGGACGCTACCACCAACATGACTGTTTTGTACGCTGCAGTGAGGGGGTTCAACGAGTTTGACACTCCCACTTCTTCTGAAGTATTTTTTGTCCAGGCCAATAGGAACTTTGTTCTTGTTCTCGCAGCCCTGGGGCCGAGAGGAAGGTTCTCGGTTCTTGCGGAGTCTGTATTGAGCTTTAACCTACAGTAACTTCCATCTGCATGTATTTGGGCTGAGGGAGGAGGCCTTTGTATATCCGATCCTGGTATAAACTATTTATCCAGGGATGTAATACGACATTTTGCCCATCTATTTGTCTTCTCATCCTCTTTGATTTCTCCACCTCTCTCTCTCTCTCTGCTCCTTTCTTCCCATAAGCCTCTAACCAACCATTCACCCCCATCCCATCTCCCATCCTCCTCCAGCTCTGCCTCTCTCTCTCTCTCTGTCTCTCTCTCCCGCCTTGTCAGTCTGGGTGCGCATGTTATTTAAGTCAAGGGCAACATTAGCATGACGATCACAGCCTCGCCATCACGCGTCTCGCCTGCTGCAGCCAAGGCTGCTGGAGTGGCTGGACGGGCGAGCTTTGTTATTAGAGTGGTGAGAGAGCTGCCAAACATGCAGGGGGTGGAGACAGGGAGAGAGAGGGGGGGGGGAGAGAAGATAATGTGGTTTATAAGAAATCAAAGATGATCAGTGATTATGTAAAACAACGCAAACATGAAAAGAAAACAAATTAGTCAGATTACGAGCCATATGTTGCCACACTATTCAGCATGTTTGAAGAGAATCTGCTCCTTCCAGTCACTGACTAAATAGTCACTTAGAATATTGAACCTAGTTTATTTAAAACATTGTTCCACTTCCTATTACTTACAAGCATTAAAGGCTCAGGTTTCAAATACTTTCGCATGGTTTTTACACGCTGGACCTATAATTGTATTATGAACACACATCTGTGTTAGTACAACCAGATGCAGATTTAATGAAACTGATGCAGTCAACCTTCCGAGGTCTGTGCTCCTCTAACCTTTAAAGCCATCACAGCCTCAGTCCCATTATCTATATAATCACCACTATAGCTCATATGGAACTGTCGCACAAAAAATGTTTTGTTGTCTTTGTTTTTTCCCCTTTTAAAAACAAAAAACAAAAAGAGACACTAGCATCAGACATCCATGACTCACCTTTTCACGGCCAGCGTGCAGTACTCATGTTCAGTCCAGGACCCCAATGTGGGGTCTGATATTTCAAATGTCATTCAGTCAGATGGATAATACGATAGTCGGGTGCATGGGTGGCCACACCCTCAAAAATGTGCAATTTCTAACGTCAATAAAATAAAAATAAGTGAGTTCGTAAGTAGTTGACCATTTTAACATGGGAGTCTATGGGGATTTGCTCCCTTTTGCCTCCGGTGGCCACCCTGTGAACTCCAAGTCTGCATGTTTGCACAAAAGGTTTGTGCATCTCTCACACACAGCAGCAGTCGAGAATCATTTGAATTCCTCCTCTGTGTCGGCACCGTAACACATCTCTATCTCCATTGTGCTGTCAGAGGAAATGAAGACAAACCCCAAATACATTTCCATTCACATCTAAGGCTCTGCTCACGCACGCATGGTGGACCAAACAAACACAAGCCAATGACGCTCTCGTCAATTGCATGGTGAAAAAATACATTTATTGGAATCTGTGTCAATGTAGAAAAAAGTGAAAACTGGCTTTAGGTTTTGTTTTTGTCACAGTACCACAGGTGAGTATTCCAGCCGCCGTCCAATGAAGCTGAAACTGAGCTCTCGTTTGGGGGCAGTGCATCTGCTTCCGATGACAACAAAAAGGTGGCGGGGGGGGGGGGGCACCAGCAATTACCCGAGACTATCTGATTTCAA
>JAFBJT010032614.1:120194-137199 GCA_016785325.1 Chascanopsetta lugubris | reverse complement strand
GTGTGTGTGTGTGTGTGTGTGTGTGTGTGTGTGTGTGTGTGTGTGTGTGTGTGTGTGTGTGTCATTTTCTGTCACTCTCTTTTTGTCTGTCATTCACTACCTTTCTCCTTTTGGCTTTTCTATCTCTCTCTCACGGTCTATCTTTCTCTATCTTACTCTTGCCTCCCTATGACTCATCCATTTACCCATCTATTTATCTATCAATTATCTACCTATCTATCTACCTATCTATCTGTCCACCTGTCCATCTATCTGTCTTTCTATCCATCCCTCTCTTCCTATTTGTCAGTATATGTCTGCCTATGTGTCTACTCATCTTTCTCTTTTTTTCTGTCTGTTGCTCTTGTCCTACCCCCACCGACTGTCACTCTACTTGTCTGTCTGTCTGTCTGTCTGTCTCTCTCTCTCTCCCTCCCTCCTACTGGGTCTGACCCCCCTCTCTCTCCCTCTCCCTCTCTTCATACCCCACCTCTCTCTCTCTCCACATCCCTCCCTCCCTCCCTCCATCCACCACCCTCTATCTCAGTTTAAGTAATTCAAAGTCGAGATTAAGTGACAGCACTTACGTGACATCAAAACTCACACATCATGTTGCCCTGAGTGTCACATGGGATTTTCTACAGTAACACATCAGCCATTCTCTGTCCATTAGACTTTAATTCTCCATCTTTTCACATGACATCAAATGACCAGAGACACCAAATATTCTATGAATGTGAATATATACAAAATAGCCATATGGGTTTTCACACAGTTACTAGATGGACTATTTGAAATAAATAAGACATTTTGCTCTAACCCCACCCATATAACTCCGTACCCCCTCTCTCTTTGTTTCTCTGCGTCATCCTCAGAGACAGATGAATGAACCTAATTGGACACTAATGTTATAATGAATGCATCAGTGCAGGAGAGCTGTCTGGGTTCTGTGGTGTGTTTCACTGAGTGTTTCTCCTCATTCTCACAGATTGTAGTCATGAGCTTATGAACATTTCCCTCATATTTAATCCTGGGATTAATCCCTGAATCCAGAATCTCCTGTTCCATTTCTATTCTGTAGATAACATGATTTGATTTGAAAATATTAATAACCATCACACACGGACTTGCCGCCATCTGCTGACCCCGGACTGCAATAACAATAATAGCTGTCACAAAGGATGACCTGTTCAATTCCACTAATGTATGGCGACATAAAACTGTACCATGAAGGCAAGGACAATAGACAGAGAGTGCTGCAGGTTATTTACATACATATACGCACGCATGCATAGAAATCACCTGGTACATCACATGATGACATTCAGTGTCTCATTTGTAGGTCACTGTCTATTCTGCAGCAGCGACCTCACAGGACTTCAGTCTGGATTATATTCCTCATATAACCATCCAATAATAGTGTATATCTGGTCTGCCTTTGCCTCAGCCTGCTGACACACTGACACTGTTATTTACTCAGATTGATCAAGAAGCCATTTGAATGCAGTTTAAACAATAGGAATAATAATTGAACGTGCTCTGTTGTTTGCAAGTGCATGGTGTAGCCATCATACAGTGTTACACTGTGGAACTGAATAATTGTTTCATTTTGACAGAAACACAGAGATGAATTATCCATGAATAATTCTAATTGGATTAAAGGGACATTGTGTAAGATTTAGTAATCACATAAATGTCTGAATTGTTGTTTTCAGTTACCCTAGAATGAGCTTTAGATGTCGCTACATCATACACGATGTATCTTTAATTATGCAAAGACTACGGATGATAATTTGTAAATAAGATGTGAATTCACACATGTACTGCTTTGATAAATAATGTCCACGTTGTTCAACCAATCATCATGAAGTCAGTATTTCAGTTGTATTCATAAATTCTCTTTTCCATTGATCAAAGTCACATTTCCTGAGGATATGATAATTGGACTCGTTGAATAATTGATAATGAATAAATGGTGATTTTGAAAAAAAAACAAACAGTGTGTTTGCACCCAGCACACAGGGAGCCATTACTATTACCCACAGTGGTTGAATACACTTGTGCCAGTTAACCTGTTTCTCTCTCAGTGGTTTTACCTAGAAACATTATGGAGCACTGAGAGCAGCATGTGGTGGGTGAGGTGAGGGGAGGGGAGGGGAGGGGAGATGGGAAGGGTGGCAGAGGTGGGAGAGGTCGGCAGCAGCTTTTGAGGCATGTTCGCTGCATAATTAAAGGGCTTCCACTGTGCACAGTCTCCAAATGAGCTCCTTACTAATTTCCTCCATACCAACGATTTCACCATCGACCTGAGCACAGCCATCAGTTGCATGTGTGTGTATTTACTAAGCATGTGCACTGTGCTGTTCATGTGTGTACAAGGGGGAAGGGTGCTATGAACATGCTCCAAGGCGAGACCCTCCCCCCCTTTCCTCCGCTCTCCTTCTGCACAGCACTCTCGTCTCCATAGCAACACACATACAGGGCTCGATTTGTAAAATTGTACATGGTAGTATACACACTTATAATATACTGCATTTCCACTTTTTCACTATTGTTCAGTTTAGCACTGCTCTTTCTTCTCTCCGAGTTCATCATCACAATGACGGCCACAGAAACACACAGCCCCCCACCCCCCCGTGCATATCGGCTGTCCATGCAGGGCTGCAGCTGAGCAGCTCATGCATTGGTAATGCAGCACTGCAGCACCATATTCACTTTGACATACCCACTTTAGCAGCAGCGCCTGCTTCTCCTCTACCCTCACCACCCCCACAGCCTCACAGAATGTGTGACCTTTGCATATACTGCCATTCCCAACCCACTGCACCCTCTCAGGGCCAGGGCCCCAGAGACCACCCCCTCACTCACAAACTTCTGCAGTCTGCACACCACATCCTGCTTTGTGTGACGAGCTGCTGATGTCACTATGCTGTGTTTTGTGTATATGCTTGGAGCAGAGCTTGGCAACACAAGGGGGCAATCTACTCCTTTGTTTCCTGCATGTCTCCATCAGCATCTTGTTTTGTAATACTCTCCTTCTTTGTGTGATGAGGTGTTGCTGAACCTAACACACAACACTCCCTGACAATTAGCTATGAAAATGTGGCTAACACAGACACAGTTTGAATGGAACCACACCCAAATGCTCCCCTGTGGATTAGATCTGCGGGTAAAATAGAGGTTGAGTGAAGATGAGGATTTAGAAAGGGCTGGTAATTGTGAAATCGAACTATATCACTGGGAAGTGAAATTGCAGAAATGAAACTGGGATTAAGCAATACTTGATTTTTGTTTTTATTTAGCTCTGACACATATATACACAGACTTACAGAGAATTGTATAGAGTACTCTTCATAGTATTATCTTGGCAGAGGGAAACATGGGAAGACGTGGGGGGAATATTAATCACTCTCAGTTTTTAATCCAACTGCCACTTAATCATTTATTTCAAAATCTGTGCTCGCCTCCGCTGCTTTCAGGAGGAAGTAGGACAGGGGCGGGTCCATGGAAACTTGAGCCGGAACAAGATGAAAACCAGGACAGGGCAATATGGAGGATGCTCCAAACACACACATGCACATACCCCTAAGATAGAACAAGCAGCACACTAACACAGTGTTCACTCATTTGGAAAGTAATGGCACAATGCCCAAAAATCACATAATTAGTTACTCGACTGTGAAACGACAAGCAGGAGAAACAGCACATGCTGTTGCTGCTGATGAGATCTGTGCTGTCATGAGCTGACATTGCTTGATGAGAAGGGAGATTTTAAGTTAAACGCATACAGTTGAATACAAAATATGGATTTCCTATGGTCTTTTATATGTAGTGTTCCTCAGAACTAATCTATAGTAATTGCTGTAACTGTATTGATGTGAAAGTGCAATAATGAATATACAGAAATTAATATCTACAACATGGACTGCAGTGGCTCTGAGGGCATATTTGATATGATCTGAGTAGCTTTTCCACTGTGTGTAAGAGAGGGGAGGTAAAGGGAAACCCCTTGTGTGTGTGCGTGTGTGTCAGTTTTGTTAAAAAACACACACTGTCATTACTATACTACTACTACGATAATGACAATACTACTACTAATAATAGCAGAAAGAAGAAGAATAAGACAATTTTTAACGTTATTATTTTATCATCATCATCATCATTATTATCATTATTATTATCATCATTATTATTATCATTATTATTACATGTCCTAGTCAACAGGTTGTAACCCTAGAGGCACAGTCGCGGTTTATTTTTACACACCATCAATAGAAACTGCCGCTCCATAAAAAAAAGGATCCATGAAACGCTCCGGTAACAGGAGAGGCACCTCAAAACCTGATTGGTCAACCGGGATCGATGAGACTGTAACCGACACTCTGATTGGCTCAGTGCTGTGCCTAGCGACAGAGGCAGTGTCCGATAGATCTGTGACTTCACGGGGAGCACCCGTAATTAATGCAGTCTCCCTCCCTTGTATCCATGGTGACGCAGATGCAGATCCCGTCACTGCCCCTCCCTGCATGCACCCCTCTCCTCCGCACCCCTCTTTATGAGCTCTCAGTACACACTGTACACCAAGGACAAAGCCTGCTATTCTCCCTTTTCACATTCTCATATACACACACACTTATGGTGTGGATTCGAACCACCATCCTGAGCCTGATGATACATTAAAATACAACGAAATCGCATTTAATACAATAGAGGTCACTCCCTGTACAATCGCCCTTTCACTTATTACCTCCCCCGGTCCTCGCCTCATACAGCCACAGCCTAAACCCTACCATTTTTTGTGGGATTAAGAATAAATCTAGCTTCATAGTGAGGCATGGATAACCCAGATTTGTCAATCACTCGGTTCCCTGGGGAAGAGGGCACGGACTGTGTTCGGCTTAAATCAGACAGAATGGAAAATGGGTCAAAATCTGCGGATCAATAGTGACACAAAAAAGCTCGATAGCAATACCAGTCGATGGGTCCCAGCGCACAGAGCGGCAACATGCTAAATAACTGAACGTATTGACACACCGACAACACAAGCTGCACTAGAGAGGCAGCGAGTAATGTCTGCATTTCGCCACAAGAGGACGTCTTTTGCCCCTTTTTCTTTGTTCTCCACAGCAGCCTCCACACACGTGTGTGAGAGGCAGGGAGAGCTTTAAAGCCTAATATTAGATTAACACACTCACACACTCCAGAAATTGTATCAGTGGTTACAGATACACTCACAGCCACTGTGCCTGCCACACCTCTCCTCCGCCTGCCTGCCTGCGGATATGAAAACGTCAGTTCAGCCCGATAAGAGAGGAGGCAGCGGGGTATCTACCAGTATCTGCACATTGCAATATTTAGTGATACACATCATAACAAAGTGAAATGGATGATTCCATCCCAGAACTATACAGACCATATAAGGAGCACTCACAGCATGCACATGACACATACATCAAAATCCTTGTTTATCCACCTACATCAACATGCACATTTACTCAAATCAGCCCATTATGTAGTGAATGTGCTTGGAATTACTTTGTATTTTGTCTTATTAGTCATGATGCTGAGTCTGCAGCTGCAGTGCCGCATGTGAAATGCATTGCAGGTGCAGGAGGCCAATGCACCAATGCTTGGCCCATTTCTTTGGGTACAAAAAAAAAAGAGTCTGAATAATGGAGGAGAGTGCCGGCCTGCAGAGGATCAGATCCTGGAAACGGTTGCAATGCTTGCGCGAGGTCGCTCCACTTTCCATGGGAAATGAAGACAAACTATTTATAAAATAATGACTTGTCATAGCAATCATTTAGGCGTGTGCCTCCATCACTGCTGCTCTCCGAGAACAGCAAACACAGTCCTCCACTCTCGTAGGCATCAAAAGTTAAACAGCTGCATGGACGTCACCCCCAGTTTGTGTGTATGTGTATGTAGCACCAGACTGCTCTTATACTGTGGTGAGGATGATGATGATAATACACCATGAAGTGTGTGTGTGTGTGTGTGTGTGTGTGTGTGTGTGTGTGTGTGTGTGTGTGTGTGTGTGTGTGCGTGTGTGTAATAGAGACAGGTCAAGGGAGCATATATATATATAGTCATTCACCAGTTCATTAGATACTCCCTCTCACTACAGTATTTGTGTTGACACTGTATAAATAGCATGTTACTTCATTTTGAGGCCGTGGTTTGTAGTACTACTGTATTGTGTTATTTAGAAAAGTGCATCTTAGAAATACCTCTCATATAATACCAAGCTCAACAACCCTGAATCAACTCTCCTCTCCCTTAAATATTACCAACTATAAGTGAGTAAGGTAAAAGATATACTTGAAAGATGTTGCATACATATTAGAACTGCATGGCTTCACTGCACATGCTACTGTGACTGTAAATGAAAAGCTAGCGACTTCAACAAGGCCAGAATTACATAATAACAACCCTCTCACACAGAGGTAAAATGTAAAAAGCTTTAGCTTGGACATCACAGTGTGTAATTTGAGGGAAGAGTGGCATCCTAACGTCGACTTTGTGCAGCTGACTCCTGGCATCATTAAGATGATTCCACCTAATCGCATTAGAGGAGCACCACAGTAGAATTATCACTTTACATACTTTACACGAGCCTTAATCCAGGACAGCTGGGAGCACCGGCAGCCCTGGCACAATGGAAACATGGCTCTGACAGACATTTCCTTTTCAGAACACCTGAAGCATCACGCATAATGTTTCATCCACCACAAGTGATTGTATCCCAATGCTATCCAATGAGGTTTTGATGATTGTTGCATTACACTCCAGTTACAGTGTTTGATATCTCTACTTTTTAAAAGTATGAGCTGAAAGAATTTGTTCAAGTTCTGTGTTAGAGGACGAAGCAAAGTGAGTGTGGATTAGGACGGACATTTGGGA
Source organism: Chascanopsetta lugubris (assembly GCA_016785325.1). NCBI lineage: Eukaryota > Metazoa > Chordata > Actinopteri > Pleuronectiformes > Bothidae > Chascanopsetta > Chascanopsetta lugubris. Next base: position 130,317 of record JAFBJT010032614.1, on the reverse strand, counting down.
ATAAACAAGAGGTTAGGGAACAAAGATCCCATTAGCAGCTGTGTGTAAATACGCAGACCAAGCTCCTTGTTGTGCTGGTGTTACACTTTTAGTTTTGCTCCTCTTACTCACATTGAGCAGATTCCTTCCTGATTATCTTTAATGTGATGCTTACATTATCTCGAAGAATTTAGTTAAAGTTTGCATTAAAAAAAGCTTTTTTAAGAAGTTCAGTTCCTCACATGATAACTAATCTTGTTGTCTGCTTTGAATCTCATCTCTTAACCACCAGACTGAAAATGGCGAGACACAGTCACAGCAGACACACACACACACACACACACACACACACACACACACACACACACACACACACACAGGGTTGTGCTCCTGATCTCACTATGTCTGCCTTAGACATGAGACACAGACAGGTTGCTGTGACATACTGAGCTCCCCTTGCAGCCTCAGGTTGTGCAGAGAGAGAGGGTGTGCAGTTGAGAGGAAATGATGAGAGCAGAGAGAACCAGTCGCTTAGCAGAAAAAACACTGAATGAAAAAAAAAGGCTCCGCATTCCAGTAGCAAGCCAACAAAGAGTATCAGGAGAAAAAAAGAGGGAGGATAGAGACTAAGGGAGGGTGTAACCAAGCCTCCAAAATATAGGTGTCAACCATTTTCTACTAGCTTGCAATTACGTGGAGAGGACAGTAGGGGGCATAATACAGAGCAGCAGCCATAGGAAACCAGGATGCGTAGGAGGAGGTGGAGAAGGAGAGGGATGAGGAAGAGCAGAGAAAGGGATTCTTTGTTTGAGAGTGAGAGGATGTGAGCACGGTAACGAGGATCTGAGAAACCAGCTAAAGCAAAATATAATATAATAGTTAAAGGGACAATTATATAGGAAAGTGGGATAGCGATAAGAAGAACAAAAGCAGAGTAGTGAGGGGGGGGTCGGTGGGAGGAGAGAGTGGGATATGAGTCAGGCTTACAGCATCACCACTCATCTTTCACACCCATGTTTCTTCTTTCGAATATTCTGCACCCACATGGAAGAAAATATAGTGAGGAACATGCCAGTAAACACACACGCACACACACAGCTCATGATGAGTGAGAGGCTGCAGCACATGACATAAGATAATCTCCCTAATATCGTGATGAAATAATACTGGCATTAACCCCAAATACCCAAGGTCACGATTCATTTTTTTAATGGCAGATGGTTCGACTAAAAATAACACAGCAATAGACCAACTTGGCAAAAAGGAAAGCTACATGTGGGATGAGATGAGTCATGGTGCATTCTGAGCAGTTCCCTGTGTTTCCACACTGAAAATCACATATAGACCTTTTTTTTTAAGAATAAGACATTTTAAGATTTAGGATGTGTCTTTATTCAGTGTTGAAAACAGGGTGTCTCTGTCATGGGTTCACTATCAGCACAGTGAGTCTGCAGGTCATTTTTGATAGAACAGTAAACCTGTCACTGGCTTCAGGCGAATGTTTACACCTATACCTTTAAGATAAAACTCACACATAACAATTACACTTGTTTTAGTCACTGAAGTTGCTTTTTGAAAAGACTTGAAAAAGGGTCATTCAATTCTAATCAACTGTAAGTTCAGCACATTGGGAGTCACACCAGTTCACACACGCACTTTCCCCTGAGTTTTACCTGCGCACTCATTTCACTCGATATTATATTGATCGAATTCCCCAAAACGATCCATTCAAAACTGGTGATGTGCTCATTTTCACACAGTTATACAGTCAGAGCCATGCAGGTGGAATGACAGAATCAGAGGAGAGAGCATACAACAGTTTTTTAAAAGAATTACGAAACAATTCTCAGCCTAACCCTGTCTCTATCACACTCTGGGGCAAACTTATATCACTGTCCACTGGTTGTTCTCCTTTTTTCGCATGTGAAGCCTGAGTGAAAGTGAAAGTGAAAATACTACTACTACTAATACTACGACTACTACTACTAACAACAACAACAACAATAATAATAATAATAAATACAAAACAATACAAGAACACTCTCAATCAAGTAAAGTAATAGCATGTTACATGTTTGGGTATTCACAACAATTAGTCAACAAATCTAAATAGGAAGAACAGATTTACTGAACCATTAGACTTCACCCAGAGTGCTGAGTGGGGGCACCCGGGGCACGAGCATAGAACCACAGGATCAGGAACCCTGCAATGACACGCTGAATCCCTCTAACCTCTGATCTCATCCACGCGTGGCAAGAAATAAATACAACATACGGTGTTAATCGTGCAAGTGCATGGCACGGAGTATGTGAGCATTTACCCCACATATCCACTATATAGTGAGCAGTGTCAGGATATGGCCGTAAGAAGGCAATCCTCTTACCAAGGCTGCGTCCACTGTGTTAACCCACTGACTGAGACGATGCAGCGATGGGTGAGGGGAGATGCACGGAGATCGCAGCCCTAATCCCACACACATCCAGATCTCAGGACGCTTTGCCGGGCACAACGGCATAAACTCAGTGGCTACTCAATCAACTCTGTCTCCGCTAGTTTGCTGCTTAATAGCAGGCTGTCTTGCACGCAGCCTTGCGCTGACCCCTCCAGTCAGTTCAATCCTGCAGGCAGGCGGGGAGGACCTAAGTGCAGCAGCAGATGTTGTGTCTGTACGAGCACTGATGCCAAACAAGAGCCGAGCTGAGCAGACTACATCTGTTCTCATCTCTGTTGATTCCGAATGAAAAAAGAAAAGAAACACGGGGAAGGACTAGTTGTACTTAACAGAGCCTCCGGGCACTAATAATTACATCATGCAAATTCAAAGATTCTGTCATTTAGCACCATCATACTCCTAAATGTTTAGTGTGGGACATCTGCATTATTTACTTTTTTATAATGGCAGAAATTAAATATGAAATAAATATACTGATGCTGTGTTGTGGATGAGGGATTTAGGTGAAATATCTGTATTCAAATCAGAAATGAAACATTTTGATGGAGGCCACCATAATACATTTTACAGTAGCCCAGAATAGACAAACCAAACTATGTTGCAATTCTAATGATATCATAGGGCAACCATACATGTTTGGAAGGGAGGGGTGAGGTGAGGGATATTCAGCGACAACATGCAACCTCATCATTAGGTGTTACTAAATCCAGCACACTGCACCTTTAATACTGTGTCAGGAAAACTACTGCATGGTCAGCTCGAATAAAAAGCAAGAGAGCACATGGACATGATGCATCACCCAGAGCTAAACTCGCATCATGTAGCATGGATTGGAAATGACACATGAAGATAATGTGTGCAAAGGGTTTTCATTAGAGCTGCGTTCTTAATGGTCATAGACGTTGGCCCTGGCTCACACCCCGAAGAAAGGCCCCTGCAGTGCCTCCATGTAGCCACAGTGGTGGGATTCGAAAAGGAAAGAAGAAAAATCCAACCTACATGGTTCGTCCGCACAACCTTGAGTCAATGAACTGAGATGTGATGAAGATGAGTGCTTATATAACCGAGCGGAGGAGAGAGGAAGAGGGTCAGAGCTGCTTGGAACATGCCTGTCATGACAGTAGTGGTCGTAACACAATGAGAGGAGAGGAGGGGGGTGGCGGTGCAAATCAGAGCTTTAAACATTTCTATTTGCTCTGAGACAAAAGGTCACATGTGCTACACTAGCTAACACATAGCTGGTGTTTCTTTTTGTCACCAATGGGAAAAACAAATAGATTAATGAAAATGTTTGACCCATATACTGAGGAGCAATGAGCAGCCCAGGCCACTTCACAGTAAAGCCACACATGGCTCTGAACCAGTCTCGTCATGTTCTAGGACAAATGACAAGGAGCAGTGCCAGGGAGTCTCAGCCCACAGTGGAGAATTTAGCCTGCAGTGCATTTTTTGGACCAGTGACTCAGATTGCTTTTTTCCCTGTAGGTCAGGAGACAAACAAGAAAAAAAAAGCCAGACATCTGCACTTTGCTATATTCATTTGATAACAAATAGTCGCCATTGTGTTGCCACCCTGTTCTGTTAGAATAGTATTCAGATTATGCATATTTAAATGAATGCAGAGTAGCCTTCGATATGCATGAATATATGTGACTCAAAGGTCAATACAACGAAGAGTAAATGCTAAATAACACTGACACATACAAACAATTCATTGACTAGATACTGTCAGTTTCACTGCAGCAGCAGCACCAGAGCTCGCTGAGATCCTCAATAACAACCTCCTGATTCACCAATAGTGAAGAGCACTGATACACACACACACACACACACACACACACACACACACACACACACACACACACACACACACACACACACGATCTTAATATTGTCTGGGGCCTATACAAGCAGGTACAATCATTTGAAGTGAAAGTAACAGATGAGAGACATCTCTGTTACCAGAGTTACCACCAACAGCTGAGGTGCCAAGAGAGCTCTCTGAATACACACACCCACACACACAACCATACACACACACACACACACACACACACACACACACACACACACACACACACACACACACACACACACACACACACACAAGCACAACAGCAAATTAAAAGGAGAGTATGTGGCTCCAGAATTAAAGCTAAACATCTCATCAATACTATCTGTGTTGCAAACAATCCCCATCCAGTCACATACACTCCACATCCCACACACACAACCGGTTAAACTGAAAACTAAACAACCCACAATGAAAAACATAACATATGACACACACACATACAGCAAACACCATGTTGTATATTTGTTCATCAACAGAGGATACAACCAAGTATAAGATAACTTTTTTTTTGGTGTTGCTGAGGAAAGACTTAAACTGCTGTTTTAAAAGTGATGTGCTGTGATTGCTGCTGATTTCTGTGCTGCTGCTGTGGCAGAATAAAAGCTGGACAAAGCGTTTTTTTTTGTTCTTTTTTTGTTTGTTTCAGTGTCAGGCAGAAGCTGCTCTGTATTCTCATCTCCAATTTTTAGTCCACTGATCTAACAGCATTAAAGCTCACTAATACATATTAAATATATATTTTTTTTAACTTTATTCCCTATTGCCCTTTTCAACAATTCAAAGAGGCTATTTGAATATTAAGAGATGGAAAGCACTTAAAAAAAAGAAACATAATGAATAGACAGGGGCGTATCTCTGATTTTGAAATCAAAATACAATATTGATCCAGCAGACGATTTGTAAACGAGGCGTATGGTTCAGCACTTAGAGACTTAACCTTGCAAAAAGAGAGAAAAGGAGACAACGAAAAGGGGAGGTAAACACAGAGCAGCAGAACATATGCAAATTGAAAGACTGAAATATGTCAATTCAAATGAAATGATATATTGATCAAGATTGATCAGCAATATTGTTCGAGTATAAGCATAAAGTGAGTCTGCTCGCTGACATTGTTCTACCTTTGCTATTGCTTTGAGAGGAATCAGATGGTCGAGACACAGGTGTCAGGTGGGGAGTCTCCTTTATTCACAGCAGCCCTACTAACAAAGTAGTCGGAGATTTCTCCTCGTTACAGAGTGAAAGGCCCTTTTAAACCAGAGTAAGTGTGTGTGGCGTCCTGTTTCCCCAAACTCTCTGTCTCCTCTATTTCTCAATACTTCTTTCTCTAGGATATTAACCAATATGTGTATCAACAGTGTGTGTGTGGTGTAATTTAGCCTATGCCAATTATCTCTAGATGTTTCTTGTTGTGTTGGTAGCCTGCTTCATTAATATATTCTCTCTTGTATTTATGTTTTTTTCTTTTCTCTCCTGTCTTACATATAATATATGAGGTCAGGCTTTATAGCAGCAGGAGTGAAGTACATCTGTTGTAGTGCTTTGATTGAATGGACTGACTGTGGGTGTGTCTTTGCCTCTGCGTGAGACAGAGCATGCTCTCATCGCGCTTTCTGCGCTACCGTCTTTCTTTACTGAATCTGTTTCACATGAAGGTGGAATAGACGCGACTGTGTGCGACGTGTAGCAGCATGTGTGCATGTTAGTGAGCATGCGTGTGCATGAGTGTGAACATAAATACAGTAGTTGTATTCGTTGCGCCGTACCCTGTGAGTAAATTAGATTACCATCACTGTCGCTGACCTCAATGTGTGCGCCGCCATCCTGCAACAAAGCTTGTGCAATAAGGGAGAGAGTGTGTCCCACTGACACACAACAGCACACATGCAGCATCGACAGCCACAACCCTACAGGCACGGGGCACAGCGAACACACAGCCAAAGAGCATGTGGCAGGAAGGAGAGGGGAGACAGACCACGGTGAAGACGACAGAAAACAAACGAGGGGTAGAAAAGGGGTGACGAGAGAAAGAGAAACCGAAGAGCAGACACACAGAAGTGGGAAAAGGAGGGCAAGATTAGGACGGGGGAGGGGGGAAACAGCAATTCCAATATGGAGGGTGAGAGAGGAGGGGAGGAGATGGAGAGGGAAGCTGCAAAAATAACGAGAGGAGGAGAAAGGCAGGGCGCTGTGTGAAACAGAGGCAGAGCAGAGCAGTGTGTGGTGCAGGGAGTGATATCTTAACGCATAACATCATATGCATATTGTAGTATCCAGCAAAAACATCATGAGGAGACATCATATAGTGCTGCTGTAGTTGTATGAAGCTGTGATTCTTCCCTCATGAATCCAAAACAGACCATCTCTCTCTTCTATCGGTTCAGTCTAAACAAGATGTTCTGTATGTACAGCGGCAGGCGTGACAACAATGGACCCAGATAAACCCAGAGGAAATGTGCCAGAATGCCTAGCGACGGGTTGTTATCATATGTCATTCTCTGTGTGTTGTGGTCCAGTGGTACTGTAATTAGATACTAGCGGTAAAATGTTTACCCCTTTGTATCCACAATGTGTAAAAAAGAATCAGCGTAGTGTCTTTATGGCGGTTCTGAATCAAAGAGCCTTCCCTCGGTTTGGTGAAGTCAGACTTGGTTGCCATGGCAATCCAGACAGATGAAAAATAGATGTGCAGAATCCCAAAATATCAGAGGGCGATGCCTCATAATTATTGTATGTACCATACATTCACATAACTTGTCAACGTCACTGTATATATTGATCCGATGGCACCGCTTTATTGTTTACAACACAACTAGTACTGAAAGGTTATGTGACTGAATGAGTAGATCCATCTTTAAAAGGCTACAGAGGAAAGTCAAGAAAGAAATAACTCTCTCCCTCCAACTGCTGATTCCACACTTCATACACAGTCGGCTGCAGCGGTCTCCTCTGCCCCTCTGACACTTCACTTCTGCCCCTCCCTCCCTCTCTCTACATGACACTGTATCTACTTTAATGAGGAAAACAAAGCTCTAGCACACTTTACAAAGACGGCGTACACAGACACACAAAACACATGGGTCATTGCACTGTGCCATGCAAACACAACTGCATGGATCTGCTGTGTGCAGCCAAGCAGAGTGACAAGGATTGAGACAAGGAATCGCACCTCTGTCACACTCGGAACATACAGGAGGAGGTGTAATGTATGAAATACATATTGCATTCATTATGTATTATAACATTTGGTGCCCATGTATGCACTGCATTATACCTCTTTATGAGCATAATGCATACAATACATCCATAGTGCTGTATAGTTACACACTTGTGAGCATTCATACTGCTTATATGTTGGAATATATATATATTGAAAACTGTGCAAATATACTCAACACATTACAATTAATCATTGAGAAATTATAGATTTAAATGTGTAAACATTTTTATTGTGAATTACTTTTGAGTGCTTTAGTATATTGATTTTTCAGTAAATACAGTAAATGATGAGCAAGTAAGTAGTACTAACGTCTGACCTTTTGTCATCATTATATGCCTGACAGTCTGTGATGATAATTGTTTTATTCAATCTAAAAATGTATGAATAGTATAGATAAATGCATGTTGTTTTTCTAGGTTTGTCTATTAATCATAATTAAGATAAGAAATCTGCATTATAATGACACATGATTGTTTTTATATATGTAATCAGAGGGAAGCAAGCCCCCCCCCCATGCTCTTTTAATGAGACACTCATTTTTTATCACATCAATAGCTTTTTTTTTTTCTTTCTCTTTCTGGGCATCTGCTGTCCAGTGTGGTTGTACTACAAAACACATGATGCCTCACACACACACATAAAGTATTCAAGGAAAAGGGGCATTTACAGTGCAGCACTGAATTCAACTGGACAGAGGAGCTGCAGGGAGGGCGTGTGCACCCTTCACACCACAAAGCCAAAGCTGCTGTTCTACTCTGATCCTTTCTCACCCAGAATTCAGACTCCATGGCGGATTGCCGCTTTGTGTATATGCACATTTGTCTGAGAGTCAACTCCATAGGTGGGGAATCTGACTCTGACCTACTTGTTTGAGGAAAAAATAGGATTATCTATACACAGTAAAATATCTAATTATAGCTCAACTGCTGCCAACTCCAGCACCACCTCTATATCTGCACCATCTGCTGCTTCATCTACAATGGGGGATTTGATTTGATATAATCTAGGTTCAAATAAACCTATTTTTCATTTAATATTGTGAGGTGTCTCTATATGAGTTATACAGAGCTACTTCCCCTCCCCCCTCCCTACTGCTCCTCTCCCTTTCCCTTCCTCCCTCCCTCCTTCATCCTGTTGTTGCTAAGACAGTTCAGTGCACGCTAGTCTGTGGAAACCAGCAGACTCCAATGGGTGGATATCCCTCTGTGTTGCTACGGGCAACGCATAGTATTCACGTCAGAAGCAGGCAGACTTTCACGCATGTGCTGAAATGTGACCTTGTTTTTTTCCCCAAGTCAATCAAAATCCATCATGTGCTGTGGAGCATCTGCATATGTGCATTGTTTGCACTTGTTTACATCGTCTGGTAATTTATCTCCCTAAAGCCAGAGAAATGAAAGAAGCATGTCAGCCCCACCTGACTGGCTGTACATTGTGATTCACTGCACACCAGCCGCAGGCTCCCTCCCTCTCTCTCTCTCTCTCTCCCCCTCTCTCCTGGTCATAGCTCCAGCCATTCATGGCCCATTGAATAACCACTACTACATCAGCAAGCACAGACCTCAGCTTACACCGAGAAGCAGATCCGCATATACACATACTATATGCACAGATAGACGGATAGAGAGGGATCAAACACAGGCAACTATAAAGTTTGAGAACAACAGACAATCATTTGTGTGGATTGAATATGAGCGTATTAAGCACCTGACAGAATAGTACATCAGAAATGAAAGGCCGGATGCAATCACTAGCATGACCCAGATTTGAGGAAGATATACATTATATTAGACGTCTAAAACTATGGGAATCAACTGAAGCCTATTTCTTTTTAACTCTCTCTTCACCTCACAAATGTGCTGAATTGAGGCAATGGTTACACAACCCCTCCTGCTCTGAAATGGGCACATACAATTTTGAATTATTAATAGTCACATCGGTCAGTGCACTGAACATGAAATTCTTGAATGTCTCAAAATAGAAAGCAGAGATGTAGTGAAGAGAAGCTTTGAGTTGAGTGTTGATGGCGAGAGGTAGATATGACTACATTTATTCAGGTTAATGATTCCTGAATGACATATGAAGGATGTAATAGAAGAAGTGTGCCATGTATTGACATGTATGTTTCGGTAGAAGATCACAAACCTGCAGTGAGAACTGACTACACAACCACCTGTAATCCAACAACCTACTGTATTTCTAACAAGAGCACAACCTCCTCATTGCAGTTATGATTTCTTTAGATTTTGATTCTCACAGGTCATTAGTGTTCACACCAGAACCCCTGATATAAAGTGTTTTTTCCTTACCTCTGCAGAGCCCCTCCTCCTGTCAGGCAGCACTAGTGTATTGGCATGGCTTCCTGGGACTATAGTAGATCCTATACTCATCCTGGGTCCAACTAACATGTAGCGTTTGTCTCCAGATCTGTACTGGATGCTGTGACACAGTGTCCCGTCATAGTTAGTCTCTTGCAGGTATTTGGAAGTGTAGTCTGTGGACTTTGAACACTGCATTGAAATCAGCACAATGATGCTGATGAGGAAAAGAGCTGAAACTGAGCCCAAAGTGATCATAAGGTAGAAAGTCACATTGTTGTCCTCGTCTGCTTTTGTTCAC
>JAFBJT010032614.1:88933-102173 GCA_016785325.1 Chascanopsetta lugubris | reverse complement strand
CCCGTGTTTACAGCAGCACCTGAGAGATGCAAAGCAGTCGGACTGTACATGTTGTTCTGAACAACAGGACACACAGGGATGACAGCAGCACAGAGTAGCGCAGGGGCTGCGCCTCGAGACCCCGGTGAAACATGAGATCCTGCCTTCTCCGCAGTGTACAAACAAGACATGGCTGCGAGGGAAGAACCTGTTCCCTACAACAACTCACTTTTACTATTATTTTTTTTATTTTCTTTTATTTTTTTGACCTCTCTCTTATGTTTCAAAGCGTCTGCTCGATGCTTATCACCCACTGTCGAGATAGGGAGGACAAAAGGACGAACACAGTGGACAAAAAGCAGCGAAGATATACATGTTGCCCCTGGGGTTCTTGAATGAGCCACGTACCTGAATAGGGGGCGGAAATCTGCATCAGATGCCAACAGGTCAAATGACTGCATACTGACAAGTGGTGGCTTAAAGGTGCAGTGTGTAGGATTTGGTGGCATCCCGAGATGAAGTCGCATGTTGTATCCGTCACCTCACCCTCGGCCTTCTGAACACGCAGGAGAAGCAGTGGTAGACTTCAGTTGTCGATAAAACTCAAAAGGCGTTTAGTATGTCCACTCTGGGCTACTGTAAAAGCATGGAGGCCTCCATAGAGAGGAGCCCCCCCTCTTTGTGTAAATATACATTAATGGACCAATTTTAGGGTAAGGGGGGGGAAAAAACCACTTATGTGATTATAAATTCATGAAAATGTCAGTATGCGATTGTTTTATTTATATAAATGATATTTATATATTATTTACTATTTATATATTATATATATTTAGAAGTGACGAAAAACACCACATTCTTACGCACAGCTCATTTAAGTTCTTCACGTGGTTGTCTGAATTAAATGTAGTAAGGGGGGCATAGGGTTTTTGGCAGAGATGAGAATTTGAGGGCAAGAGTCCTCAGTCTGTGTGCTCATTCGAAGTGCATGATGGGAAAATTCCCCCCAGCAGTCTGAACCTATGGCAGCCAAGTGTGGACTATTCAACTCAGGTCTCGCCTGATCTACTTTTGACCACAGGCTCTGTCAAAAAGGTCAGTTTTGAGTCTCACCTCAAAGGTAGAGACAGAATCAGACTCCCGAACTGAGCGTGGGAGCTGGTTCCACAGGAGAGGAGCTTGGTAGCAAAAGGTTCTGCCTCCTTTTCTACTTTTATTCATTCTGGGAACAACCAGTAGGCCATAGAGCGGAGGGATCTATCTGGATGGTGGGGAGCGATGAGTTGTCTAATGTAGGACGGGGCCGGACCATTTAGGGCCGTGGAAGTGAGAAGTAGGATTTGAAAATCTCTTCTACTTTTTACTGGGTGTAAGTGTAAGTGTTCCTAAGTGTAAGGAAGCTGAGACGGGAGTCTTCTGATCTCGTCCTCTTGTTCCGGTCAGTATGCGAGCTGCAGCATTCTGGACCAGCTGGAGGCTTTTCAGGCTATTCCAGTCACCACATGTTTTTATTTTTAATTTTTATTAACTTGTCACTGTTCAGCTTTGACCGAGGGGCAACCTCCGATGGAGATGGATGAAGCACATAAGGAAGTGAAAAAAACGTGCAGTTCATAGGGTGGCCACTGGAGGCCGAGTCCAGAAGGGAGGAAATCCCATGTAAAATGGTCAACTTTAGAGGTGAATTCATTATGTTTAAAAGCTGGTATAAACTATGGTTTGGGTCTTAATCAGTCTCGTGATTGGTAATTTTTTGCGTTTTTTTTCATTGTTTGAAATTTGAGGGCGTGGTCTCTTGATTGACAGCTACACTCTATGGCTATGACACCTTTTTAAAGTGTAATGAGTTTCACCGCAGACAGTTTATTGACCAATTCGATCTGAGCTCTCGGTTCTTTAACTGAATGCATTGGAAGTTGACGGATGGCAGTGGCTCAGTGGTCGGAGCAGTGGAGGTCACTGATTGGTTTCCCCCTCGGACCCGGCCGCAGTGTCACTGGCGCTGACGCTGATACCCCAAATGACCCTGTGCGTACTGGTAGAATTACCCTGTGACCCAGATTGCTGGATAAGCCGTTGAAGATGACGTGACATTTGAACTTCAACCTGCTGGTTAATTAAAATTCGGACCAAATAACAGAATTCTCGTGTTGAGTCCACTTGTCTCGACTCACTTTTGACATAGATGAAATGATGAAAAGCTCAAATCCAAACGGGTCTTTTCTCCTGCAGTACCAGAGGTTTGGCTCCACCTGCATTTAACAGAGTAATACGAGAACAGCATCGGCACATTGACTCCTTTTGTAACTCTTCACAGACTCCCTGATGCTCGGGGGTCTTCAAAGTTTCATCTCGGTGTTTTAACGGCGCTATTTTAGGTCATGTTTGCAATGATGAATATGTAAATGCTCAGTGTTTGCTCTGATAATGCTTATGTAGTTTCATAGTTGGTGGTGGGGAATCCACAGAGGACCGAGGATAACCCCATTAGCACACTGCTGGATAACCATGCACAGGCCCAGGGGAGGTCATTATGAAGAAGCCGTTTGCTGTCTTCATGTCTGTAATTAACATATGCGATGCTGATTGCGTCCTTCAGTATTTAACCTAGATCTATATTCCATCGACTCTGTGTTGAAAGAATTGAAAACCCAAGTAACCCAGATAAAGACAAAACAACGGTTGTGTTCATGCAGTGACAATTTGGTCGTCAGGTTGAAAGTGGAAAAAACAAATGGGAAATCCCAAAGACTTGGGCCATTTTTAAAAGATGGTCACTTTTGGATTTGAATATCAGGGAAAATGAACCACTGTGGGATTGTTTGGCGTCCCACCGGGGTCCCATATCTCCATGCAAGCGCTATGTGATAAACAGCAGCAGAATTCCGTTCACACTTGATGGCTCTATATTTACATGTGCAGAAAGCATGAATAAAGAACTATTCAGTCTCTGGGTTCTGCCTCTGCTTTCATTTCATGCACAAAGAGAATGAAAGCAAAGAGGAAAGAAAAAGAAAGTCATGTGAGAGAAATGACAGCACAGCAGAGTGTGTTTCATATGGACTGTGAAGGTGGAGTGTAAAGCCAAACGTGTGCGTGCGTGTGTGTGTGTGTGTGTGTGTGTGTGTGTGTGTGTGTGTGTTTGTGATAAAACATGTATGAGTCTTTCATCTGAGGGAAAATAGAGGGGGATGGACTGATCTTCCAATACAATCATTCTGTTTCACTCTGTTTTTCTGTGCAGAAAAACCACAAACAACAATTTCTCCTAGTTCCTTTCAGATATCACATTCCTCTGATTTCATCATTATCTTGGGACGCATTCATTTTATTTATTTATTTTTTTAAATTGCATTCTTTTGAAAATATGTAAATTCATAGGAGGGAACAGGTGGGGAACAGGTGGTTGCCTCTCTTTGTGGAATTGTCACGAGTCGATCCTCAACCAGTGTTTAATCCAGCGTTTGGGAGGCGATGGGCGACTGTTCAAACACTCGCCAACGTAGCTTGAGGGCATCGCCACCTCTTCCAATATGTCCATCGCCTGCTAAGTAGTTCAAAGACATGGTGAGAACACACAAGTTTGATTTCATGGGCTGATCACCCAACCTGTAAATGGATACAAATGTACCCTACTGTGTTTACTCATACACTTAAGCGGGCCTCTTATTCCATTTTCTCTTTGCAAATGATTGAACGAACAATGGGCTTTCAGAAGACATGAGAGATACAGAGCATCTGGGTCCTTCTTTTCATTCGAGTCAAGATATTCCAAAGACTTTCAGGATCTTTTGTAGAATCAAAATCCAGTTCCAACAAATTCGGCTTTTTTGTTACAATCAAGAATTCAAGGTTATCGAGTGGTACGACAGCCAGAGCAGGAGTAGTATCTTGAGGCATGAAAATAAGGTGCTGCGGGATGTCAGATTTATTTTCTCAGATAATAAAAGTGAATCACTCTGATGTTGTTTAAACCTTTCCACACGTTGAGGAAAGAGTCGAAACAAAGCCTGATAAACACCCGTTCGGTTTAGTAACAGGTGTTTTTTTCAATTTTTCAATAAAAAAATATTTAAAAAATGTAAAAAGAAAAAGTTGAATGGCCAAAAGCATCGGACATATCTCAAATGTACAAAGTTCGTGTATCCTTGCTGTTGTTGAGCCTCAACACTTCGACCTGAGTTTGACATGCGCGTTCTTTTTTTCTTTGTACATCATCGAGCTCTATACGTCATATTTGTGAGAGCTAGTTTTGAAATGTGCAACAGTTTTGCTCATTTCAAACCATGTCACCTCTCCGTCAAAACACAAGCCTTCCTCTGTCAGACGGCTCTTAAAAACAGAGCATGCAGCCTTGCCTTGTTACCAGTAATCAATCACATCATAAATCAATACAAGTTGGTGTATATTATGCGGACATGCTTGGTGCTTTCTGGTCAGTGCAGAGGGATCTCATCACCTTTCTCATACAGAAATATTTGACAAATTATTATTATCTACATGTTATTTCTGTCTCCATAGTAATTATTATATTGTAATATGTCACCTGTGGAGAAATATATAATTATTATCTACATGTTATTTCTGTCTCCATAGTAATCATTTTATTGTAATGTATCACCAATGGAGCAATTAATTATTATTATTATTATTATTATCGTTGTTGTTGTTGTTATTGTTATTGTTATTATTATTATTATTATTATTATTATTATTATTATTATTATTACTATTATTGTTATTATTATTATTATTATTATAATTATTATTATTATAATTATTATTATATAATTATTGCTGTTATTATTATTATTATTATTATTATTATTATTATTATTATTATTATTATTATTATTATTATTATTATCATTACTATATACATTATGCAAGGGTGAAATTATACCACATGTAAATTCCCTTTTAATCCTGTCCGTATGTTTGTACACTTGTTGCATCAAGTAAATAACTTGTACGAAATAGTAATAAGAACTCCGCCACCCTGTCGTTGTTGGGTAATGTAAAACAGCAAACAGTTGCCAGGGCTGCCTGCTGTTCATGGTGTAATGAGCCGGGGCCCTGATAAACATAAGCTACCAGCTGGTCAGTAGCCGTTTCCTCAGAGGTCTTCTGCAGACGGAGACACGCTTTCATGCTACACAGCGATTTGCACGCGCACCCGTTCATCACCGTCTGAAAGAGCCTGAGGCTGTTTCAACACATCAAGACCAAGGAGAGCATGTTTGAAGTTGTGCAGGTCCGAGATGTTAATGTTGGTCAGGTCGAGTCCGGCAGTAGCTTTGCTTTAGCCCGAAGTACATCGCGCGCTTCGGACGACTCTGTGCCTGATGCGAAGGATAGCGGGGCATCACGGAGGGCCCAGGGGAAGACGGGATGCAGAGAGAGACGTTATGAAGGGCCGGGGGGAGGCGGGGGGGGGGGATGAAAGAGTTCAGTCGGAGTTGGAAACATCCTGGTTTTCTAGTCTTTTGGCTAAAGTGTTTTTGAATTTGAACTTTTCTCTTTCATGCCCGGAAACGGGTTTGACGGTGGCAGGCCGACCTCTCTCCTGAGCTGAAAATGAAACTCGTCTCCCTGGAGATTCTCTAAAGGTGCGTGGCAGAAGTTGCACTTTAACAAAAGAGACAACTGCTGACATTTTCTCCAGGGATTGAAACGGAGCTGTGGGGCACTGCGGTCTTTTTTCTTTTCTTTTTTTTTATTATTTAGAACGCTGATCCAGTCAAAACGCGAGCCTTGAAAACACTAACTTGGTGAAAGTGAGGAGGCTTGCCTTGTCAGAATTTCTGTTGATGCACCAAAGAAGGCGGCAGGCTCTCCCTTTGTTTCTTCCCCTTCCCTTTCTCCCGCTCTCCTTTTCTCTCTCTGTCTTCAATTGTTCTGCTCTGTCGCTTCGTCAGCATTCTCTCTCCATTTAACAGCGTGGGATTATGCAAGAGAGGCAGCATCAAATGATAGGTAACCCAACCCTCCTGCCCTCCTCCCTCCCCTCGCTCCCCCGAATACCACCACCCCTCCTTTGTCTATGAGTTTCCGGGCTGCCGGGCGCGTAAATGTGTGAGGCAAGTAAAAACTCAACTTGACAGTCAAGCCGCTCATTGATAGGGAGCGCTGTCAGCACACACACACACACAGATAAACACACACACACATACACACATGCAAACACATTGTGAGTGGACGACTCGATGTTTTCATACAGTTGACCTTGACTTCAAACAGCATTCTGTGTGTATGTGTGTGTACGTGGGTGAGCTAATACATAATGGAATGCCTCGAAGCTGCTGAGGAGACTTCAGGATGCAATTGTCAGTTTAGGTGTAACGCAGCAGAAGTGGAGCTTTTGTGTCCAAGGCTCCGGCGTGAAAGCTTCGATGAAGTCAGCAGTTGTTTGTGACGTGCGTGTTTGCTTTTCATCGGGCGAAGGCGGCAGTAAAAGCCGTGTAGTTGCTTATTTTCAGCTTCCGCGTCCACGTGTGTTGCTAGTATGAACAACAACAGTATCGTATCGAAGATGGACGACACATACGCCGGCGATTTGTTTGAAAGGTGCAGTGCGTACGATTTAGTGACATCCACTGGTGAAGTTGCATCCATCGCCTTACCCCTCCCTTTCCAGCATCCAGGGGAACCTATGGTGGCCCTGAGTTGTCATTAAACGCCAAAGATGTTGAGGACGTCCACTCTGGGCTATTGTGAAAATATGGCGGTAAATATACATTCATGGGCTCATTTGAGGGTGATGTTAAAAGCATGAATCACTTGTAAAAAAAAAAAAAGTCTATCTAATTGTCTGTCGGTGCACAACAGTGCACATGCATATGCATGACAGTCACTATCACGTGGATTTTAAGGGATAGGGACAGAGACTTAAAGGTGCTGTGTGCAAGATTTCTGTCCATTTTTGTCACTTCTATCAATATCAAATAGAATCACAAAACAATTATATACGGACATTTTTACAAGTGTGTAATCACCGAAATGTACGTCTTACTTTTTATAGAACCTTAAAATGAGCCCTTTAATGTGTATATTCATCAGGGGGTGGGTCCTCCTCATTGGGGCAGCCAGGTTTGTACAGTAGCCCAGATTGTACAGATCATATATTACTATGTGAAGTGAACAACATGTTTGTGTTCATTACGAAACAGTCTCGACAAAATCCACACAGACACGTGTTGCACATTCAGAGCAAATCAAAAGATAACATCGTCTCTTGTTATTGTCACCTGAGAATTGGGGCCTTTGCAACGGAGGCATCACTCGATCAGTCGGTAAATAACAATCCTGGAAGTGATTCCTGACGCAGGATGTCCGATCACAGGCTAATCTGAAGGAGCTGATCAAAGGGAAGCCTTTGCCTCCTTCCATCAGAACGTGTGGATGAAATCAAGTTGTTTTTTCCTTTAATGGCGGGGGAGCTCTCATGTGCAGTGCCCCAGAAACACTTCTGATGCTGTCAAGCCAAAGCACATTGATTATTGGGTGTCAGTGAGTGAACTATCTCTGAACCTTTGTGTCTCATCTGAGGCCTCCGAGTCGTCTTCTGAGTCATTGTGCTCCCTCTGTTGTCGACAGGAACTCGCGCTGTCCTTTTGCTTGATGGAATCTTTCAATCTCTGGCCTTTTAAGAGGATTCGCCTCAATATTTTTCTTATGTTCCAGCGTGTGGAATGCTCCGATCGCAGGATTACAGCTGGGTGCATTTCTGCGCCCTATAGCTCAGAGATCCAGCAAGACCAGTCCTCCCTTTCATCATCATGTCCTCATATATTATTAAAGGTGCAGTGTGTAAGATTTTATATAGACCTAGGCAACAGACAAAGGGAGAGGGGAGCTTAAGTAGGAGAGGGAACCAGGGCCAGGTGCTGCCAGTCAGGGAGGCAGACGAGACACAGGGACGGACAGGGTCCCCGAAATCCTCTCACCAAAATAAAACAGGAAGTGCGCGAAACACAAACTCAACTAAAGCGCATAAAACAAACTAACAGAGCTGCCGACGCGTGACAAAACATCGTTTGAGCTTTCGTGATAACTGAGGGCCACCGTAGTTTCTCCTCCGACGGGTGTGGTGATGGACACTACATGCAACTTCACCAGAGGATGTCACCAAATCGTACACACTGCACCTTTAAACAATTCATTTGAATCACAATAACACAATAAGTATGTTCTCCCTCGACAGTATTTCCCCGTCTTCCGTGCGTTAATCAGTGGCATCGAATCTATTAGTGGTATAATGGAGGAGCTTTTGTCTCATTGATGAACCTGTTGATTATCCCGCTGCCATGCCAATAAACCGTTAAACACTTTGTTTACATTTCCCATGTAAATAGATCCACTCTTAAATCATGTGCGTGTCGTAATATGTTTTTGCCCCATTTAATAATGCCATTAAACTTTTACCGGGCAATGAAAAGACTGCCCTAACAGCCATTAGTGGTCGTGCAGGAAACCAAGTGTGCGGTAATTTGCAACACATTATCGCCTCCAATGCATTTCACTCTTAATATAATGACCCAAAGAGGTGGACAGCTTAATATTTGGGCCTTAAATACATTGGTGGCTTGTATTAGTGGCTTGTATGAATTTGCATTTCCAGTTTGTATGTCTAATTTTTCCTTGTAAGTAAATCAGACATTAGACGACATTTTTGCAGTGTCCATTAAAGGTCAATTTTTTTTACACTTAATGTAATATAAAAAATTATTATAAAACAATTGCATTCTGGCATTAACATGAAGTTATAATTATTATTAAAATTATAATTAATTTGTTCCCCCCTTTACCCTTAAATGAGGCCATTAATGCACAGAATATTGACATGAGGAGCGGGTCCTCTCTATTGAGGCTGCCATATTTTTACCGTAGCCCAGAGGGGACATAGATTACAACTGAAGACTAGAAGGGTCCAGGTTCACCTCTAGATGTCACCACATCTTACACACTGTGCCTTTAAATATGAAATGCTGTCATACCGTACTGTTTGTAACATACGGAAGAGAGACGCACAGGTGCGAGCCTCACTGATTGAAATCCCGACGTCGACTGAGCTGAGCGATGAAACATCACGTTCCTCTTTTCATGCGTGAGTGTCACCCCGCATTACACCTCAGTGGCTGCACAGCCAAACCAAACAGGCATGAGTAATGCCCCATAGCCTGCCAACTAATCTGCCCAGCAACATCTTATCCAAGGCATGACAGATAAGCGGGGGGGCGGGGTCGATGGTGAATGGATGAGTGGGCGTGTGTGGGAGATGTTCAAGACATGGAAGGTTGAGGGGAGTGTATCAAAGGGCGTGTGGGTCTTTAGCGTGTGGCGATGAGGGAAGAGGATCTTTGATCTCTGAGTTTTTTTGAACTTGGACTCAGGCTCGTTCATGTCGGGGCTACATTTGGTCCACGATGTTGGTGGCAACCACTGATACGACAACGGTACAGCTGGCTGACCCGATGGTGAGTCAGTAATAGATTCAGACTCTAACAGTGGAGCGAAGATGTTCACGGTACAACCACATTATTACGGCCTCACACCAGACAGAGGCAAATTAAATTCACCCGCGAGGTCTTACAAATAAAGCTGCTGCTGAGTAAGAGGTGGTGCGACCATTTTTCAGTCAGTGCCAATAAGTGAGAATGGAGAAAACATTTTTGAAACCATTTTTCCCATTTAGAATTGTACTTAATGACAGTCTGAGTTTGAGACCCTTCAAAGCGCTTTACCGTACAGTTTACATTCACCCAGTCACACTAAGATTCATATTGTGCGTCTATTTGTGGCACTTTGTATCTATGCGTATGGGACAATGAGGGGTTCAGGGTCTTGCCCAAAGACACCTCAGCATACGGAGAGGAGGGAGGCAGGAATCGAACCCCCAACCTTCTGGTCAGAGGACAAGTCCTCCAACCAACAATGATTTAGAGATGAATTGTGTGTGAATTACAACCTTTTAGACAATTCCTGGATATACCTTTAACTGGACAGAGGCCACCGCCGCTAGTGCATCAAAGGCCCAACTGACAAGAACAACTCTGCCTCTGCATTTGAACATCCATTGATCCCGATGATTCAATTCCAAGTTATTGATTTCAGCCCAGTGGTTGTGACTCTAATCCACTGAATCCTACACTGAAAAACTCTTTGGAGTTTCTCCGTCCCTCTCAGTAGCAATGGATCCCTGAAGTAAAGGAATTAAAGTCTGGCCATAACCTCGCCTGTCAGACCTATGGACAGGAGAAGTGGAGGGATGGGGAGGGCAGACAGCTGGGGTGAGAAAGGGAGAGAGCATGTGGGGGCAAGCAGTTGGTTCGGCCCCGATAAGAAAAGCCAATGCTCTAAGAGACAGACTTTGAGAGAGATAAAGACCTGTGATGACTTATTCCATAAAGGACAGACTGTGAGGTTGGAGAATCCATGAACACACACACACACACACACACACACACACACACGGATTGATTCAGGTGAGCGGTTGAAAGAGAGCAGAGGGTGAAAAGGCGGAGAAGATGAGGTGTGGGGCTGATGGATGTGCTCATGGTGGATGTCCACATTATTGTTCTGGCAGCGCAATCTTCCCCAATCTTGGCTGTGCGTAATGGAGGCCCCAGAGATACCAGGTGCTGTTCCCTTCTCCATTTGAAAAGGCAGGACCACATGCCAGAATGAATTGGATGAACCTTTTATTATTTGGCCTGCGTTCGGCTGGGTTACCACTGTAGAGCCCCGCTGTTTGCAAAAAGCCCAAAGGACAAACTAGAGGAAAACAGCAAATGTCTCCGTGTCCATCTCGAGCATTCCGAAGAAGAAACTGCACGTTCTTAGAGTCTTTGCTTTTAATATTTTAGTGTTGGACTTTCCTGCTGCAGGTAACATCTCTAACAAGTTATTCTGGACACAAACAAAACTTTCTTGCTTCATTCAGAAGTATCAACAAAACATACAGGTTTCATTGTCTTTCTGGTCTGACTTTCAAAATGTTTTTTTTCTATTAACTGGAGGGATCAATGATATCATAGTTGAGGACTTTTAAAGAATAATGTTTTGACAAATTTCATGGTAATAAGGCAGTGTGTTGTTTTTTTTCAGGCCTTCCAAAGTGTGCAAAGAAAGGTGCAAATATCTGCAATAGAACATTCAAAAAATAATAAAGACAAAAAAGAAAACGCTCTTCAACAGCGAACACAAAATCACTGGATAAACCAGAAATAAGGAGGAAAAGAGAAAATACAAAACACAAATTGTTCTTAAGCAATGTTACCTTCAATGTCACTGACTCTCTGGACACCAGCAGACTCTCTCTCCCTCAGACTCAAAATAGCTTTTAAAACAGTTAGCCCCTCCCAGGGGCGTAATTAACCCAAATAAAATACAAATTTGGCTAAAATTACAATCTGTTGACTTCATTTTCATAAATTCTGGAAATGAACGAAAAATTAATTGAAACATCCTCTAATTTAATAAAGAAAAACAACACATCAGACGATGGTCACATGACCCGCCAAGCGCTTAGCTACGCCCCTGTTTGGTCATCAGCGTTTCAGTTGCCAATAAACATCAGAAGATGTTTACTATGTCCAGTCGGGGCCACGGTTAAAACATGGCGGCCCTCATAGAGAGGTGAGTGTAAGTGTGATGGAAAAAGATAAAACATTTGAGTGATTATACATTCATGAAAATGCCAGTATGTAATTCTTTTATTTTATTTTTAGAGGTGACAAAAATGACCAAAATCGTACACATCGCACCTTTAACTAAAACACTAACACGAAAGCCACAAAATCTTAAGGGACAACGCAGCTCAAGAGTCACTGCACAAATGCAGAGTTGAACACGCCGAACACAGCTACAACTAAAAACCACACAACGAACGTTTCAACTCCAAAGCCGGCTTTAAAGGTGTAGTATGTGCGATTTGGTGACGTCTAGTGGTGAAGTTACAGCATGTTGTGTCACTCAGCAGGGTGAGGTGATGGATACAAAATGCAGCGTCACCTGTAGATATCACCACATCTTACACACTGTACCTTTAAGGAGTTGCTCAAGAGGGTGGTCGCGGCCTGTGTTGCACACAGGGATCGGAGATCATCGGATTAATAACCCTCGCTTTTATCGAGAAAACAACAATATTGTATTTGATCATCTGAGCGTGACTAAACAAGCCAACACACCGACTGCCGCAGAGCTGATTAGTGTCCATTATGTTTGTTTGGAGGACTTTGGTCCGGCCCAGAAGGATTAGGCCTGATTTAGAGACTCAAAAGGGGGATTTGGGAGGAGTGTGTTTGTGTGTGTGTGTGTGTGTGTGTGTGCGCATACACAAACTGTTGCTGTGAAAGTGCGAGGCAAACAGTTTACTCTTTAGAACAAGACCCAGAACAGGGAGCGCGTTGCCTGGTTGCCTGGTGACTCCGTTGCTAGCCACATCAGCAATACAATAGGATAATGAAATCTCTTGCTGTTCCAACTCTCAGGGCTGCGGCACAAACAGAGGAGGGGAAGAAATACACTTGGCTTCATTGTAGCCGTTGCATTATGGATCTCTTAATAACGCCTCCTCTTTGTGAGGGAATAACAGCTCGGAACATTACATGTGAAGAAAGGGGGTAATCGTTCCCATTGGCACCTCCACGGTAAACACCGAGGTTCATTTTGATGTTGACAATTTATGGTCAGAGCACCGACGCAGAGAAGTGGGCGTGTCTAAAGGTGTGTTTTCACCACTCCGTGCCCGAGGCCTTGGTGGAAGTGGCACATGATCTCTGCGTCCTCACCTGTCATTGGTGGAGAGGCCTTCCTCCGCGGGCAAGTCACCTCAAGGGGGGTGTGAGGCACATGTGTCAAACTTGCGGCCCGTGGGCCAAATGTGACCCGCAAGATCATTTTATGTGATGCTGATGTGGCCCTAAATGAGTTTGACCGCCCCCCCCCCCCACCCCCCCTGTAAGGAGAATCTATTTCAATCGGTCATGTTCCTTCAAAGGGATACAAATCTAAACCCCCCGCCCCCCCCCGCTGTATTCTTCCTCTCACATTTACTTCGCTTTCCAAAATCACTTGCGCTCACCTTCCTTTTTTATGTTTTCATTCCCCTCCTTGCCTGCGGTGCCTCTCTCGCCTCGTTCCTCTGACTCGTCCGAGTTGTCCAAAATTTCAAATCGGGTGTTGCAGACATGATTCAGACCCTTCCAGCTTTGTCACTTGGGAGGGGGGGAGGGGCAGGCAGGTGGGGAGGGGGGATAGG
>JAFBJT010032614.1:62570-73363 GCA_016785325.1 Chascanopsetta lugubris | reverse complement strand
CATAAACTTTAGTAATATTGTAAATATACTAATATAAAAGAACTCATCTCTTCTAAGTGGCTGCTTGAGGCGGTTGAAGCCAGGGGGCAGTCATTGCCTTATGCTGTTGTGGTCGTGGGGCCACCGTAGCTCAGAAAGGGAGGAGCTGAGCCGGAGCACTTGGAGAACTACTTTAGCTTCACTACCACACGGCTCTAAAAATCCCACACTGCACCTTTAATGCTGAAGGTAACTGCCATGTTGGTTTTGAAGGCTGAAATATGATTGGATAAAAACTAGGGGTGTAATGGTACATGTGTTTTTATTGAACCATTCGCTACAGGACGTTGGGTTCGGTACAGGGCGTTGGGCTCGGTACAGGACGTTGGGCTCAGTACAGGACGTTGGGCTCGGTACAGGACTTTGGGTTCGGTACAGGACGTTGGGCTCGGTACAGGGCGTTGGGCTCGGTACAGGACGTTGGGCTCGGTACAGGGCGTTGGGTTCGTGCACGGGCAAGTTCCCTGTGTCGGTACCGGTGGGATCTGCTCGCGCTGCCAGTCAGAAAGATGCCGTCGCTCATAATAAAAGCCAAACATAATGAGTGATGTCATGCAGTACCTGAGCCGATCCCGTACCTCCACCGGAACGGAAGCTGCTCATTGTCGGCCTGCAGCGCCGCGTGCAGCCGGGCTGTAGCCTGGCTCCCGCTGGGGGGGGAGCAGAGCTTGAAGACCCTCCCTCGTCGTTAAATGTCCTGCTCGGAAACACTTCGGCTTCCCGCTCAAATACTGCAACGGAGAACGAGTGGACAAAGCGAGGCCAGTGTGCCGACATTGTTCCGTCGTGATCGGCTAACAACCACAAACACGCTAACCCACCAAAACTGCTATCAAGTGGACACACATTCTGGCGCCTCTAAATGACGTCAGTGAACACATCCGCTTCCGCTTTCAAAATAAAATGCCAAAATTGTTTGTTTTGGCAATATCTCTCTTGGAATAATGGAATTTAGATATTAAATCATGAATATTAATACACCTCATTTCAAACTCGTTTACTTTAGCAATTTAGAGAAATGTTTAAGTAAAGTTCACTATTTTGTACTTGAAATTCGCCTTTTCTCTTAAGTTTGAGGGACTCTAAAACAACAACGATCATAATTCCACTAATGACTGAATGTGTGAATATCACTGCTACAAGAAAAAAAGACATTGGTACAAACGCAGATGTTTATCTTTTTGCATTTTGTTCCCATCCTGTACCGAAAATGAACCGAACCGTGACCTTAAAACTGAGGTACGTACCCAACGGTGATTTTTGTGTACCTTTACACCCCTAACAAAGACTCTACCATCAACAAAGGAGAGCCAGCAGAGAATGTTTGGAGGGCTTCACAGTCCACCACAGATTTTTTTGAAACCTATTTCCTTGTTAATAGTAATACATGGACATTATTTAAGTTTATTTCTAATGACTGAATGTGTGAATATCACTGCTACAAGAAAAAAAGACATTGGTACAAACGCAGATGTTTATCTTTTTGCATTTTGTTCCCATCCTGTACCGAAAATGAACCGAACCGTGACCTTAAAACTGAGGTACGTACCCAACGGTGATTTTTGTGAACCTTTACACCCCTAACAAAGACTCTACCATCAACAAAGGAGAGCCAGCAGAGAATGTATGAAGGGCTTCACAGCCCACCACAGATTTTTTTAAAACCTATTTCCTTGTTAATAGTAATACATGGACATTATTTAAGTTGATTTTAATGCCCCCCAAATGAAAGCCTCTCGTTTTCAACTCATTTTCACTGAGGGCCACATCAGCATTATGGTTGCCTAAGGGAGCGGTTTTAATTGTGGGAGTTAATATAATTACCTCTTAGCATGACTAAAATATCTGTTTTCATACTTCATGAAGACAGATTTCTTACTTAAATTATTATTTATTCAAGTTACAAATATTGTATATGCATTTACATACATCTGAAATTGTAAACACAATATATTGCTACACATAAAAAGTGGCATGTGTAATTACCTGGAGTTCATGGGCAATGTATGCTTTAGACAATCATATGACTATGAGCTCTTACGGGCCATATAAATGATCTTGCGGGCCATATTTGGCCAGCGGGCCACAAGTTTGACACATGATATATATGTGATAAATCTCATATTGTCCTTACATCAGTGATCAGTGAGTGAAATAGGACCATTGACATGAATAATATGTTGGGCGTATTGATGATAACCCCATGAATGCTGGTATAAGCA
Source organism: Chascanopsetta lugubris (assembly GCA_016785325.1). Lineage (NCBI taxonomy): Eukaryota > Metazoa > Chordata > Actinopteri > Pleuronectiformes > Bothidae > Chascanopsetta > Chascanopsetta lugubris. The sequence continues at coordinate 71,102 of JAFBJT010032614.1, read as the reverse complement.
ATGCAGTCAAATGTGTGATATCGTGGACAATATTGGCAAGTGTGCATTTGATGATTATAATTGTTAAAAATCAGCTAAATCATTAAAGGGGTGGTGGAATTTCTTCAGAGCATGAACAGCTCAGCTTACAATTCGGTTGCATTGGATATTGTGCTCAGCGCAGCATTGTTTACCATCTGCCCAGACTGCCTGCCATCTGAGCGAGGCCTCACAGGAGACATGCATACAGGCCTCCAGCTCCTCTGTGCTTAATAAATGAGATGTATGATTTGGTCCAACTGTCACGGCACACTTGGGGTTAAAGGAGGGGGGGAGGGGGGCACTCACCGTGGCAGGGGCCCCATTGCTTTGCAACCCTGTGCCCCTCGAGGCCATGTTATCGAAACCCCACGGCGGGGGCGGGGGTCCAGCCGCCCCTGTCACTGGCCAGTAAAGCAGATGTATTCTTGCACTTGTCTCGCTCTGCCTTGATCTATATTCCCCCTACCTCGACCCCCCTCCTACCTATTCTTACCCACCCACCGCTGCTGAATACACACAGAGGTCCTATTAATCCCATTATGCAAATGGGGGTTGTAAATCGCACAGGGTTTTCTCTTTTTCTCCCCTCACTGTCTCCGCTCATTCCTCCACGTTTCTCACCATGCCACCACCACACAAGGTTTCCTCGCTACTTAATTAAGTGCAAGCAGCAGGGTGTGCTGCAGCAGGCACAGGAAGAATCCATGCCAAATGCCTTTTAGGGGGGCAAAATGTGGCGTGGGACAGGGGTGTTTCAGCTAGCGGTGACAGATTGGCATCCAGCATGGTGATGACCCGGACAAGGACAATTGGCAGAGGGGCTGTGAGGCCATACACTCCAACTACACCAAAGAGAAAGCATGGATAGATGGATGGGTCCCACATAGCATATGGATGTGGGCTACTCCAGGCAATGATACAACACTTCAGATATTCCTCTTCTGGCCCACTCGAAATGAAGTATAAGTGTCCTTGAACAAATGTGGGCCTTGTCTGGCAAACAACCCGTGTTCTACTCGAGGTTTGATATGGATAAGAACCAGAAGTGGCCATGTGGTGAGTAATGAATATGGCCCAAATAGCACAAAACAGATCTGGGAGATATGGCAAACAGGAGTGGACCGGTCACACACCATCACCCCATGCGATACGTGGGCTAGATGTAGGGGTGTGGGCCAAATCTAGGCCCGAACTATTTTGTTATGTAGGACGGACGGATCAGAGGACTGGACAGTGCTCAGACACCTCTGTGTCTCTGACGTTTGTGTATTGATCACAGCAACCGACTGTATATGAAGATGGACAAAACATCCATGACGCCACCCATTGGTTTCTGAAGAGTGCATTTGAAGCCCTTGTCGCCATCTTGCCGAATCCAAACTTCTCTTAGTTCTTGGTTCATTTCAAAACAGACAAAGAGGCGTAACACATACAGAGTTGTGGGTGGGCCCATGGTGCCATTGCATCAGGTGGGCCCAGCTGTCTGTCAAGAAGCCACGCCTTCAGGTATGGTTCAAACGTCAATATGATGAAAATAAAAAAAATCACCCCCTCTACAGTTGTCATGGGAAAACATGTCACTGACTGGGACTAAAACCAAAGTTTGCACAGGCAATGGGGATTTGCTCCCGTTTGCAGTCAGCGAGTGGTTCCACTATGAACTGCAACTTTTTTCACCTCCTCCTGTGCTTCATCCATCTTTACCGGAGGTTACCCCTCGGTCACAACTATGTTTTAGGGTCCTTGCCCTCAGTGGAGGAGTTCATTCTCAGAATGGACAGGATGTTAGGCTGCCTGTCTGATATGAACATCATCTCACAGTACCCTCTACTGTGTCTGTGATAACCAGAGGCTACTCTGTGACCACCCACCGACCATATTGGCTTGTGTGATTGTGAAAAGATTGGACATCTGCTTTTGGACTTGCCCATCAGTGTCCGGAGAGGACAGATACTTGATTAGTCAGTAGAACCTTATGGGGGAGATTATGTTCAAATCTGGGCGTTATTTTGATTGTTTTGGCCAATATTTGATGATTAGGTGTAGAGTCCCTCAGCCATTCAACACCGTTCCAGCTGCATGTGTTACTTCTCCTTGTCCCTGGTTCCTCTCTTCTGTCGTGTGTATCACTTGAACAAATCACATGCTGCACAAGCCAATGAATGTGGATGTCATACCTCTCGGGTTCTCTTTATGTACATCCAATGATCCCCTGGCTATGAGCCTCAAAACTGTATTGTGTGACAGAGACCAACTGGGCCACTGTACATTGACTGCTGAACCTCAACTTGTGTGATCCCGCCCATGTTGCCAGACACTGATCCTGTAGGAACTAAAGCAAAAAAGGGGAATATAATCAGACCCTGTTTGACCTCAGAAGCCTCGGCATTCCTCTGAAAGGCTTGCTGGCCAATTGTGAAACAAAGCATGAACACTGGACTCCAGAGTAGCTGTACAGCTACGGCTCTGGAGGACCAGCCTAGTGCTTGGTCTCAGCCCACCAACACACACATGATTCGAGGGTTTGCTTCAGTTACAGTAAACAGGACTGGTCTGAACTCACTATTACTTTATGTGAATCAAATAACCCTGCAAATAAAGCCCTACGTAGAATGCAACAAACATTCCCACAGCTTGTCAAACGGTAACAGTGACTGGGGCTGAGAGAGTGGGCGTGGAGTGATCACTGGAGGAGACCCATTGATTAACAATCAACAACAGCAAAGGAATCCATCGGGATACCCACATGTTGGATATCTAATCAATATGACATGATTTTAATTGAGGTCCCTGAGGCATCCTTATCAATGGATTTATGCCTTACAGCATTGAATTGTGTCGGGTCTGTGGCAATCGCACAAGCACCAATTACTTCTCCAAGTGACTGTGGGAAATAACTCTTTATTTGACAGCAGTCATTCAGGAAAAGTGATCAGTGCTGAGAGGGTTATGGATCCTAGAAGAAGTGGATGTTTTTGAGGAAAAATCGGTGAAGAGCAATTAGCATTTCGGCCCAGACTCATTGATCTACAAGAATAGACCAACTGGGTCCTCAAAGGGTGCAAAGTTAAAGGGCAAATCAAACATGGGGCAAAAGGAAAAATGTGTCACATGTGTAATTAGACCGTTACTTTGTCAGTTTTATGAACACATTTGAAAAACATTTATTGTGTTTTTTTTATAATGGAAACATTATAAACACAGATTATCAGAGACCCAATGTCAGAAAGACCTGGCAAACATCTGACCTCAGTAGGTGACATTTTAAACAACATTACTGGCAAGTTTATCTCAAAATCCTGATTAAGACGACTGAGTCTACTGTACCCGGTCATTCTGCGTTAGTAGAGCAGCTTGTGTTACTATTGTATTTGTTTCTGGGTTCATGGTTTTATTTTTCTCTGCCAGTACTCTCTTCAGCATGTTCCTTGCTGCTGAGCCAGTCTCAGCTTCAACCTGCCCCCCTGCATACCTCTAATGTGTTCAGAATCTGTCCGACTGCCTGTGTGGGGGAAAATTCGTACCCTTTGATCGGTCATAACAACTGTTCTCCCTGGGGTCGGCCGTGAGGCCGTCTGTAGCCCAAGGTTGGCTCTGAGGTCAGCAGTGTGGCACCATATAAGGCCATCATGTCTCTTTGTCTCCAAAGAAACACTTTCTGCTAGTTGTAAATAACAATGCAAGAACACTCTGTTCCCAAACTATCATAACAAACCATATCAGGAGGCACTCTGACCAGTCTTTCCTATAAGAATCCCAGCCTCTTGGCAGCACAGCAGAACTGATGGTGGCACTGCCCTGTGTGTACCACTGTGATTTCTCCTGAAGTAAAGCCTATTTCACCCTGAGACATCCTGTCTACGAGTCCTTGTGCTCTCTCTCCCACTCTCTCACTCATTCCGCTCTCAACAGCAGCCGACCTCCACAATTTCCACAACAGCCTGGACACTTCAACATTGCCATTTCATCATTTTCCAACTAGTTTTTCACATTTCAAAATGTCATTATGATAAAACATTTGCACTGTCTACATTTCAGAGATGTCCCTTTACAAATTCGGAGGGACACTTGTAGGCTGCCGAGGGTGGGGATTACGCTTTGGTCACATGGACCAACCAGACTCTACTGGTGGATTGTGAGTCGACTGGGCCTCACCAGAATCACAATGGCTGACCTGGGCTCTAAATCCAAGCACAGTACCATGTCTCATGTGAAGGATTAATCTCACATGATGTCCAACCGGAGATGTAGGCACAATACATTCAATATGAACCGCAGCTGATCCATGTACTGTTGATCGAAATTTTTTATAGTTCAACAACAGGCTTATAAAGCCAAATAACAACATTCGTGAAATTACGGAGGACAAACAGCATTTGACAAATTGGATCCTCCCACAGGCAGCTGACTGTAGGAGGCGTTGGCAGCACCTGGTGGCCTCGCTTCACTGTCTGACTGTACGGGCAGGACTGTGTGGGCGTGTGCAGACTGTGCCGGACTGGCATCTCACTCGCGTTCCGCTTAAGTTTAGTTGCAAGAGATAAAGTGGAAGTGATTAGACTTTTATAGTTCTTAATGGCCACTCTGTTAAACCTCATGGACATGATGATGCCTCTTTGTGCTGGATGGGGTAGAGAAGGTATACATATTAAAAATTTGAATTTGTGACATCACAATCAATAGATTCAGCCAGAAAACTGAGAGAAGGACTGAAAGACTTCGGACTTTGACTATAGGCTTTGTCAAAAAGGTCAGTTTTGAGTCTCGCCTCAAAAGTTGAGACAGAATCAGACTCCCGAACTGAGAGTAGGAGCTGGTTCCACATGAGAGGAGCTTGGTAGTGGCTGGGCTACTGTAAAAACATGGCAGCACCCATACAGTGGACCAGCTATAAATCTACATTAATTGGCTCACTTAAGGCACATTGGGGAAAATGCATTTAGGTGATTATACATTCATAAAAATACAATATGTAAAAGTTTTGTAATATTTCTTAGAGGTGTCAAAACCAACCAAAATCTTAAACACTGCACATTTAAGCCTTGTGAGTAGGCTAAGTTCAGACATGCAGTGTATTCCAAATCTCTCATTTAGAGCTTCTGGAGTTTCAGGGGACTTTTTTTTTTTCCTACTGATATCATTTCCAGAGAAACTCCACGGGGGCTCATTACATGCGAGTGATAAAATACGACATTTTGAACATGTGATCTGCCAGAGTGTTCAACACATCCGGAAGGACTAAATATCTAAGACATGGATGGAAGATGCAACTTCACTTCTAGATGTCACCACACCATACACACTGCACCTTTGAATAGCAGCTGGAATGTAACGTCATGCATATATGCAAGATGTTTGTGGAAGCTGTAATTGTCTTGGGTTTTCTGTGTCACAGGCCTATGAATTAAATGTGTTGTTGCTCTCATTAAATTTAGTCTCTGTCAAGATGATTATACTGTGTGTGAAGTGAGATTATAAAGTTAAATAAGACCTGCAGGCCAATAAGAAACGGACAACCCCCACTCTGGAGTGACATTTGTCCACGAGGTGATTTATGGTGTTATTGCAAAGTCAAATACATCTGAGGTATAATACAAACACGGAGACAGTGTGTCAGCACAGAGGCAATGAAAGGGAAGCTGGTTATTCGCCCGTCGCAGGTTCCTCAACAAAATAATGAGGCATTGTGAACATTGCTGGCATGGCTGCTGCTACTTTCCCCCGGCCTTCTGTCTTCCTCAGAGGGCAGTGGATGATGAGTTATTTTTCTGCAGCCTGGCACAGCATGACACGTTCAGCTCCTCAGATGGTCCTCACTGTGATTGAGTTAGTTGCCATGTCTGTTGCCGGGCAGCATGTGTGGGCCAATGAAACATCACACACACTCATCTTGGTTGCACTTGGTGAAAACCAGCAGCCACCAACACAGGACATGATTTCCCCCCGAGGATTCTCATGAATTAAGTTTTCAGGCCAGTATCGTCTGCCATTCAGCGCTGTGGCGCCTGAGAGCCAGCATGGTACTAATGATCAACGGAACTGTGTCTGTTTTACGGTCACTGGTACTTAAAATGTAATGTATCATTAGTGTCACCAAGCATTGTATGAGGGGCCAAACGCAATTCCAAATCATACCTAATCAAAACGACCTGTTGAATCTTAAAATAATCTTCTAATCTTCTATTGTTTGATTTTCATATGCGGTATGTGATTTTGTACTTGTAATGTATTGTATTTTCAACCTGGACTACTGTAAAAACATGGTGACCATAGAGAGGACCAGCTCTTCATCTAAATTTACCTTAGTGTACATTATAATTTGACACACATTGAATGCTTTCAATTGTTCAGTTTAATGGATTTGCATCTATCTGTTCCAGTTTCAAGAAGTTCAGGAAGATAACTGGAGATGTGATAAAGTTACCAGGTAGTCCAATGAATGTGAATTCTTCTATCAACCCCCCCCCAAATAGGCCTCCCGGGGAAATTCACAGCCCGGTTAAACCAGCATGGCATCCCGCCTAGGATATTGTGGCCATTATTGGTGTATGAATTTCTAATCTCCACTGTGGAAGGATTTAGGAGCTAATACCTTTGATGGTGTTTGGGCATACCAAGAAGTCTGAGCAGCATCGCCCTCTATGCCAACAAGAACAAGCTAACATTACCGATCAACAGCCATAGCGAGGAGGTCATGGTTACCAGAGCAAGGGAGGTGCCTCAGTACAGGGAAGCTAAGGACCCAAGAGTATCTAAAGCTGGCATTGAGGTCAGAACTGGCAGAAAGTGGAGGGCACATGAGGCGGTGGACCAGGCAGAATCACGGCTGCGTCACAAGGAACTGGTGGGTTCCGTGGCCATTGGTCGTGGAGGACTGAGAAGCATTCCAGAAACCTACTTCAACAAACTGAAGGGCAAGGAAAGGCGGGACCTGGTCCAAAAAGAAGTGAGGGCTTGGGTTGAGGAGTCGCATGCAAGCCAGATGATTGAGGCAACAGGGTGCATGGACCAGATGAGAAGATGCCATGGCCAAAAAGATTTCATGGGCAGAGCTGTGAATGGTTGAGCCCCACTGCTTCAACCGCATCATTTCTCATTCAATCCATCTATGACACCATTCCCAGCCCATCTAACCACTTTCGTTGGGGCAAGGTGGAGTCTCCAGCATGTACCTTGTGCCAGGGAAGAGGAACCCTGGAGCACGTCCTCAGCAGCTGTCCTAAAGCTACCGCTGGCGCCATGACCAAGTGCTGAAAACGGTTGCTGGGTCCATCACCACTGCCATCACAGCAAGAGTTTACAACCAACAAGGTGCAAAATCCCATTCTTAAGGGCAGGACAACACCCACCTTCCCAATCAGAAGCCCGGACAGGCCTACTGAGAACAGCAAATGGCCGCCCCCATTGGAACGACCTGCTCCTGGTGTGAATAAATGTTGAAGGGCTTCTTTTAGGGTCAAAAGCAGAAGCGAGTTCTAGGTGATTTTACATTTGTAATCGGCACATTGAACATTGATCCATGATAATCCTCCCTTGGATTATCACATTATTTCATCAACATTGTCCTTATAATCATAAGATAAAGAAAATTGCCTCCTAAAACCAGCAGACAGCTTCCCCCCCTGACCACTAAATATGACTTAAACAAAACATTTCAGAATTTCACAGGCTGCATGCTTTTGTGATTAGCGCATGTCCTGTTACCATGGAGACGCTGTAAACTGTGACTGGCCTGAATACTTTTCCACCTGGTCGTGTTGACCTGACTCCAAATTCCTCATTATTCTTCCTGGAATAGTTTCAATTAGACCTTGTGAGTCAGTACTTAAGTCACCTCACGGTATACTCTGTGTTGCACTACCTCTTTGTACATGAAAATATAACTTGAAATGATGATAGAGGCTTCTTAGTTCATTGAAAAGGTTGTACAAAGGCATACTGAACACATGAAAGAACATTGTCCTCATAGAATACATGTGGTTTGATGGCCTTGATTTTATCAAAATAGATTACAAATATTTCCACACTCACATCAGGCCAGAGGTATTTAACTCGGCACCACACGATCATTGAACTGGGAAGCTAAATAAGGACATGTGTCACTGGGGTTCTTTAGGCTTTCCAAGGTGACTTGGAGAACAGCAGAACTGTTGAGGAACAAAGGACCAGAAATACACAAAAACACAATGTTTTGATTTTTTTGCAAAGTTAATGTGTGACTCTTTAATAGTTTTGCTGCACCAAGTTGGAGTTCTTGGTGCAGCAAAAACAAAAGCAAAAAATGCACTAAGGCAAGCACAAGAGAAAAAAGACTTGGATTATACATAGAAAAGCTAAACTTAAACTAATCTCTATATGTGAAGACATAGAGCTACATGACACGACATATTCAGGCAGGAACATATAACGCATCGGCGTTGAACAAATGGAAGAGAGAGGGTTGAATAGGGAGAGAGAGAACCAGGACCAGGTGCAGGCCATCAAGGAATCACACCAGGGGCAGACACACAA
>JAFBJT010032614.1:49265-62549 GCA_016785325.1 Chascanopsetta lugubris | reverse complement strand
CGGGAGGGGGGGGGAAGAAACGAAGGGGGGGGGGGGGGGGGGGGGGGGGGGGGGGGGGGGGGGGGGGGGGGGGGGGAGGGAGGGAGGAAGTCAAAAGGCGGATGGAGAAAAGGGGAAAGTGAATTAACCCCCATCAGCTGCGTGATTCTCTCTGCGCATACTGATCATCCACTCTTTGATTGAGACTCTAGCAGAGTGATGATAACATATTCATATATATGGACTGTATACAGATGCATACACATACAGTCCACACACACACACACACACACACACACACACACACATTCAGTCTGCATACATTCCGATGATACACATAAATTATACTGAAGAAAGTGTCAATAATCTTTAGGCTGTTTGATGTCTAAGCGTTGAATTGTGAAGAAATAAAGCACTTATACACACTGTATACACACACACACAACACACACACACACACACACACAGGCGCAGATACGTACACAACAGTTCCCACTTTTGAAATGTTATGCATGTTTGTGCAAATGAGGGTACCATGTGCTCCTGCTGTCATTGATGAGGAAAACTGGCGCGCACACACACACACACACACACACACACACACACACACACACACACAGTGGGACACTGGATTCCTTGGACCAACATCAGACTCATCAGTACAGATCCAAAAAAAACACACATCACAGGCTGACACACTTCAGCTGTAACGACTCCAGCGCAGCTCCGCGCCTCCTCTGTGCTCAGGCAGAACGTGGACCACCCCACCTGCAGCCCCGGTGGGTGTGGGAGTGGAAGTTTTGGCTGCCTACCTTGGGTGAGTGTTCCCATGAGGAAGCGGTAGAAATAGCGAGCCACCTTGGTGAGCTGCCTCTTGCACCGTTTCCTGCACTGGCTCATCTTGGTCCAGCTGTGGTGGTGGTGACAGAGGAGGAGGAGGAGGTGGTGTTACTCAGCTGCTCTGCCGGGGAGGCAAGCTTCCAAGGTAGGAGAGGAGCCGTGTGTGTGTGTGTGTGTGTGTGTGTGTGTGCCTGCATGTGTAGTGTGTGTGTGTGTGTGTGTGTGTGTGTGTGTGTGTGTGTAGTCTGGTGCCGCGTCTCTTCTCCTCCTCACTCACCTCTTCTCTTTCTTTCCTCTCTTTCCCCCCTCTCTCCCTCTCTCTCTCTCTCTCTCTCTCTCTCTCTCTCTCTCTCCCTCTCTCTCCCTCTCCTTCTCTCCACCTGTAGGGCGCTGGCTGTCAATCAGGCAGCCGCACTCTGACTCCTCCCCTCACGCTCTGAGAAGCCCTCTCATTGGCTGGGAGCGGAGTGTGGCGGAAAATTACGGACCCGGCGCTTGTGTAAAAGTGTGCGCACGTGCGTGTGTGTGTGTGCGTGTGTGTGTGTGTGTGTACGTGTGTGTGTGTGAGTGTGTGTACTACAAGAAGGCTGGCTTGAGTGGCAGGTGGTGGTTTTTCTCTGGCTGCACACTCCACACATCTTGTTGATGCGTTATTTCTATTTTTCCTCCGGTCGAGGTTCATATAAAAAGACAGCTCCTTAGTGTGTGTGTGTGTGTGTGTGTGTGTGCGTGTGTGTGTGCCTGTGTGTGTTGGAGCCAGCAGGAGGTTGAGTAAAGTGACAGAGGAAACAAAGCAAACCTATTAATTAGCACCACACACCGTCTCTCCTCCGTCTGTCTGTCTGTCTCTCGCTCACTCATTAATGGAACTCAGCACACACACACACACACAGAGAGAGAGAGAGAGATGATGGAGAGAAGGTGAAGAGAAGGAGAACAAGGAGAAGTGGAGGCACAGGTATACAGACAGATAGGGATATGGAGATGGGGCAAAAAAAAACACACAAAAAAACAGGAATGCATAATTAATAGTGTTCCCTCCTTTCAGCAGAGTGGTGAAAAGAAAGAAATAAGCCTCGACAGGAGGGAGGGGGGAGAGAGAGCGAGAGAGAGGTTGTTGGACAAATACCCGTCGTCGCCGGCAGCCGATGAACAGATTATTATCTGTGGCAGAGAGGGGAGAGGAGAGGGAGGTGGGGAAGGAGGGGGAGTGTTCGAATCCAGTGGGATTGGGGAAGAATGGTATTTATTTAAAGCCCGTCCGTCCCCGCGCTTATCGCCGCGCCGCGGCTCTCGGTGTCACTCAGTGTCGGCACGTACAGTCAGAAACAAGGGAACACACTCACCTTGTTTTCTCAGCTGACACCTTCATTGTTTTCCTCTCTGCTGCCTCCACAACCACATTACCCCCCACCCCTCCCTCCCTCCCTCCCTCCCTCCCATCCAACCAGCAGCACTGCACCTTTATCCCCTCGCCGTCTCCCTGTTGCTAAATGAAAAGTGATTATGGTTGCCACAGCAACCTGCATACTCCATGGATTTTTCCTTTCTTTTTTTTCCCCCCACCAGTAGTCCTCATCAAACACACACACACACACACACACACACACACACACACACACACACACACACACACACACACACACACACACACACACACACACACACACACACACGTGCCCGCGCGCTTACAGAGACGTACCTGTCTGTTCTTCAGGTCACAGAGAAAATCAATCCCACGTCAGTCGGCTGCTTCCTCTGAAAACTGCCTCTCATTTAGGAGTCACAGACCCGAGGTCAGAGAGCAGGTGGGAGTTTGACAGTGAGCTGTTGTGGACTCTCACCGAGTCGATACAACAGAACAACACCGGCCGTGGGGAGCGAAAAAATGAAAGTGCCCCGATAGGGTATAGGTAAGAGATACATTTAACATCCTGCAGCCCGTCCTTCTCTGACACGGTTCCTTCGTGAAGTGAAAGGAAAAGTCAGTCAACGAGGAAGACTATTCTCGTGTTCGTTCAAAACCTGTCCGACCTTCACAACGAAGCCGACACACTCAGAGCTCTCACCCGAGACCACGCCCACTCGATCAACCCACCCCTCACTCTCTACCACCTGCTCACGGAGACAGACCCCTGACCCGGACACCCGAGGGGGGGGGGGGGGACAAAAATGTTCCATATGTTTTTGTGGGTCAACACATAAGTGTCTGATTCTGCTTTCACACTGAAGGGAATCTTTGGAATTGACGTGCTACTCGCATCGGTTGCTTCCTTGGATCAGTTCCTGGATCTGTTGCCTGGATACCAACTCAATGGTTTTGCAGTGATGCATCACAAAGGTTTTATCACGTGACACGCGTCAAATATTTCAACTGAACCAATGAAGCCAATGAATGTACTTGTGCAATTTGCACAAACCACAGCAAATTTCAAACCTTCGAGTTTGTGAGGCAAAAACGTTTGCAAAGTTTTGGATGCACACGCGTCTTTTCCTTTTCCTTGAGTGAGGCCATGTGAGATTACAGCTGGATCATATGAGAGGAAATAGACTTTGAGAAAAAAAGAGGAGTCGTTCACATGGTAGATACACTTAAACAAGATTGAGAACTTTTGGTGGTAAGGTCTGACAGCAGTGTCAGTGAGCTGTAAATAACAACTTTATGTTCACCTGCCTGCTGAACTCACCCCACTGTTTCAGTCAGTGTTTGTTTCTCAGAGAGTCTCCTGCTGCAGCACCACAACAACATCTGTGTATTATCCAGAGTTAATCATCGAGAGTTCAAAAAAGAAAACGCTATTTTTCCTTCCAGCTGTTCGACCAGGAATCGGACTCAAAGTTGATGTAAAAGAAAAAATTCAGAACACCATGTTTTTGTCTGTGAGCCGTCACCTGGGGGTTTGTCTCCAGAGGACTTCATGGTCCAGACTCTGCTTCACCTGCAGCTCTGACACTGAGGTAGAACATGTCAGACCCTGACAGGTCTGCGGAGGATATGGAGAGGATCGTCTGCAACATGGAGGCAACATGAGGAGAGTCACCCGGACCAGGCAACACAGACAAATAAAACATAGATGTTGAAATTACAAACTAGAATCAATATGGGATGAGTCTCACTGAGTGGAAACACTGGGTTTCTACTATAAGTACAAGGCGACTGGAGGAAGAATGATAACACTCTGTGTTTCCAACCTGAGGCCATAACGAGTCAGCATTACCAAGACCTCTATAGAGGCACATTTAGCCTCAATCAACGATCACCACAATGAAACACAACACAACACCTCAAATTCCAAATAGATACGTCAATTGTCAAACACCAGCAGCCGTCTGAGGGCACTTGAATGCGAGGGGTAAATATAGAAAGTTTAAAAGGTCATGAAAATGGACAGACAGGGCAATTGAGAGAGAGGGGGGCGGGGAGTGGGGGGGGCTGGAGAGGTCAAATAGACAAGAGGGGCGTTGAGTAACGGAGCAGGCAGACTTGCTGCTTCACTGACCCGTCAGTGAAGCTACGGATCTGGAAACTGTCTGAATGATCATTAGGAGGAAAAGCCCGGCGACCTCAGACCTGCCCCCGGCCATCAGGACACAGACGAGGACATCAGGAGACAGCTGGAGGAAGATCTGCAGCCCTAACCTCAGGTCCACGGCACAAACAATCTACAGGTCTAACAATTCACTTTTACCTGGACTCTGTGCGTGTGTGTGCGTGTGTATGTGTGTGTGTATGTGTGTGTGTGTGTGTGTGTGTGAGGGAGCAGGGTGCTGCAGTTTGTGTAGACTGGAGCAAAACCGCGCACAAGATAGTTGCAGGGCAGATGTGGCACTCCGACTCAAGTGTCTGGGGCAATGACATATACGTACATGCATTAGCGCGCGCGCACACACACACACACATACACACACACGAATGTACTTTTAACCCCATTAATGTGGCAGGCAAAGGCACCAGCTGGTGAAGCCCACTGAATACCCTCTTCACTGAGAGCGTGAGATGAAGAGAGGGGAGGAGGAGAAGGAGAGAGGGAGGTAGAGAAGGAGGAGAGGGGAGAGGAGAGAGGAGAGGAGAGAGGAGCGGAGAGGGAGGGGAGGGGAGGGGGGTGAGACAGAGGCACAGGTGGAAACACTTCTCCTCAGGGATGTGAGGTTTAATCTTAAATACAAAAAAGCCTGCACTTTCTCACAGAGCTGTCGGCGAGAGAGGCAAACACTCTGCCCCCTGAACACTTCCTTACCTGCTGCTGCTGCTGCTGCTGCTGCTGCTGCTGCTGCTGCTCTGTTTGCACATCCACTCGGAAGAGTTTGTTGTTAAAGGCTGTAACACAGCAGCTATTCAGGACTGCGGATGGACTATAAAACTCTTTAACAGTCAGTCTGCTGCAATGCTGACTCTGGCCAAAATGCACACTATGATAAAAAAACAAAAGTAGCTCCATTATGATGTAAGCGGTGTTGCACAGGTGCCTACAGTGATTTATGTGTTTTATTTATTAAGTTTGTTTAACTTCACCCCAGCTGCTCTCTTCGTCTCAGTGAGCTCTGCCAAGAGCTTGAGGCCATGTTACAATAAATCATCATATTCAGAGGCAAAGATGCTACTGCTCTCCTCCTGTAGCCTGCACAGTTCAAACCCCTCACTCAAATCTATGAACAAACTATCAATTACAAAAACATATGTCACTTTAGATGTAGTGACCTATCTGGATGATCGTACAAAGTGTAGTCCACTGGATTGGCCGTGTGATTACACCCAGACCTCATTGTTCCTGCACTGACTCCAGGGGGAAATATCCTCAAGATTTAGAAGACGTGCTGATGAGGTTCAATGGCGCAACATAGGACCGCGCTGCCTCCGCTATCAAGACACAAAATCTGAACTACCTGGGACTGCTCGAGGTATCCAGGGCAGGCCTCTTCGATCACTAAAACAAAGATGACGAAGTTATAAGGAGGAATTTTCTGTGGGATGCCACAGGGCTCTGTTTCGGGTTCCAACACACAAGGGTATGGATTGAGGATATGTGCCTTCTGTGCTGATGATACAGCACTATGTTGCAACCCATGCACAAACACCAGGTCTTTCTCAAGTGGTCCTGAAGACATAAAATGCTAAATGAACAAAATATCACCGCACAGCTAACTTTAACATTTGTTTATGCCATAACTCACAATACAGCACTGGCTGCTATAACTGGTTCTAGGAGGAGAATGCAGATTTCAGCTGTAATTGCCTCTTCATACTAGTTATCATAATAAGGTGGACAGGGTTCATCCAGTACTCTATACTCAGATCCATGTGATGCTCTAATCACCGATCCATGGAGTCCGTTCCTTTGCCAGGCACAGACCATCAAGCAGTCCACACATATGCATGATGCTGAAATGAGATGCAGCGTGTCACACGGTCAAATAACACATAACATAGGTTCAGCTCAACAGCTGGATAAGCACAGCTCTCGTCCGTATCCATGGTGACGGATGATTTCTTCTTATGAAGTGGGTCCTACACCTGTTTATTCAACCCCTGCCATTATGTGCCGCGAGAGCTCTCCACAATAAAGATCCCAATGAAGCACCGACGCTCACACAGAGAATTTTATGGACCGGCTTTAATTAGGTGTTTACCTCAGATAATCCAGAGAATGCTTATACGGCGCTCTCAGACAGAAGTGGCTCTTCCATATTTAGCATAAGAGGGCTCTTGCTTTATGAGAGGATCCATTAATGTGGTCCTAATTAATGTTACGTATCATTAATACTGCATGGATTATATGATGACAAGTTGGAGCTTAAATCTTTCTTTTTATTATTCATTATTTTATTAATATTTAAATCTTCGTCTTATATCTAAAATGTCATATTTGACATTTGGAACAGTTGTCGGTGTCAGAGGATCAGAGGACAATCTTGAGATGGTGTGATTAGAAAAAGCAAATATAAGTTGCAGCTTGATATTAGACTTTAAATTGAAAGGTAAATGTTAACAATGAACATAAACCTGAGCACTGGAGCCATTTGATTTCAAGTGGCACAGGGACACTCAACCATGATATAACTTCCATGACTCTGCTGCCATCTGCTGGTCAAACAGCTGCACAGCCACTGCTTCAGAAGCTTTCATCAGAGCAACCAGATGAGCTGCGAGAAGATACAAGACACAGGGCATGGCTAGAAATCAATAAATAAAAGTACTCGAAATGTATGAACAGGGAAGTATTGATTATTGAAGGATGATTGGCTCTCACTGGTTATGTATGGGATGTACAGTGCTTAGGATTTAGTGATATCCAGTAGTGAGGTTGCAGTTTGTCCACTGTGGGCCACTGTAAAAAACCTGCTTGTGCAACAGGCAAATAAAAATAGTTTGTCCACTCTGGGGATGATACACGTATAAAACCTCATCATTTATTCCAGTGTAATTGTTTTATTTTGAAGGACCTGTAGCTGGTGTGAGAGGGTTTGGTAACATAATCAAAGCTTTGCTGGCCACCCTCTGCTTTTAGCGTGGGAGCTAATTAGGAGTAATTTGATCAGAGAACACGAAAATAACTTAGCCACATGCTTATGAATCACAATTATACATTTCTGTCGAGCAAATGAAATTAATGGCCGACTCCGCGTCTGCCTGCAATTACTTAATGGATGAGTACCTTGTTTTTTAAGTAGGCAGATAGTTAGACAGAACTGTGGTTCTCTGGCTCTAAAACTAAATTACATGCACCTCCTGTAACAACAGAAAAAATAGAATAATCAGAATAAATTACAGATCTGGGTCTAACTTGACACTTTGTATTTATGTTTTCAATCTCTCTGCCATCTGAGAAGTATTGCTTAAGTGCAGCGGTTGTTAATTCAACCGTTTCCTGGGAGCCTCTTTCAGCCAATCTTTTCACTGTTTCTGTCAGAAGTCCATTAAGAAACTACAGCTCATTCAGAGACTCTGCTGCTGCTCTTTGGAGTAAACTAAGCAAAACCGATCCCATCTTTGAAATGAAGTCTTCCGCCCCTCTTTTGGACTTGGTTTTGAACTTCAACTCTCTCTGTGGTTTGGCACCATCACTGATTCTATGGCTTTCTATTTCCCCTCCACGGGCCCTGAGGTCGTCTGCAGCAGCTCCTCTAAAATATCCAGATATCCCAAATGACCCTTAGAATAAAAAGTGAGGATGTGGCCCTCATTAATAATGCAGCTCAACTGTGGAGGCGGGAGATATCAGAGGGGTGGGAGCAGTAAATGGAAATACAGTTTAAAGCTGCTTGTGAATGAAACAATGAACCTCTTACTGTTATTATTGCTGCTGTAATCGGGGCGAGAGGGGAGGGCGAGGTATTTAATACTGCAAACATTTTCAATATGAATCCTAATAAAAGTGACTCTAAAGATGAGAAATATGGGTTATAAAATAACTATTTGCATTTGTGCTAAAACAAGTCCATTTTGTGTGTGTAAGTGTGTGTGTGTGTGTGTGTGTGTGTAAAGGAAGATTCCACAATAAAACTTAGTGACCCAGTCACTGTCAGGGCAGAGAGAGTCTCTTGAATGTAAAGGTGACTTTATGTTCAAGCGTTTGAATATTTACACCCGCATTAGATTCACTTTGTGTAATATAGAAAGTCAACAACTGGGCTTAAAGGGCCCATGTGTAAGATTTAGGTGGAACTATATGTGAGGCTTATCAGCGGCAACATGTACGTAACTTCACCACTATGGGTCCCACACACTACATACACACACACTCACACTATGTGCCTTGAATGCATGAGGTTGTGTGTTCAATTCCTGGCCTCAGATAAAAGTGTCTGCACAACTTAATTATAGGAATTCTACTAACTCACTGTAACATATGAAAACACAGCACAGGGGCCTTGGCTTCATATCTAGCAGAGCATGTTTTCAGTCCACAATATTTACACAGACCCAGGATGATTGACATGAGGGGAAAAGGCCAGTGATGTCATCAAACACAGTCTGTGATGTTGACTGTTGCCATAGCTGTGACATCAGGCTGTACTGACCATGTTAGACCAGCAGAGGGCAGATACAGACCATTCGAGCACAGCTGCTGAGCAGGCCTGACAAAAAGTGACATTTGGCAAAGAGAAAAATAAATAGCAGGGAATTGAAATAAAAACAAAAGGGCCTATCCAGGCAAAAATCAGCAGTGTGCACATTAGAGCCAACATATACAAACAGCACTTATCCGCTCCTCCTCGGCATTCAGTCCAAATGAATATTTGAGTATATGGATGAGGCCGTTTTAAATCCTGGTAAATACTTCATGAAAAACCTTAGCAAAGCACTTATTTGTGCTGACTGTCAGTGTTTCACCGCCGTCTGACTTAATTATCCAAGAAATAATATGGCAACCGTAACAGAGCCATTAGAAGTCGGAGGGAGACGCAGCAACAACGTTTACTAGATTGGCCACTGTCTGGCCTGCTGCCGGGGTTAGTGACGGATCGGACCTCTGTTCGCGCCTCGCTCTGCTCGTCGGAGTCGGGGAAGGTCATGAGGGAACATGAGGTCACGGATCCAATCTCAGAAATTCACAAAGAGGAAGTGAAAGAGGAAGAAAATGATGAATTCGAAAGAAAAAAAAACGGGTGGAAATCAATATTTGCTTTTTCCTCTGGTACACCGTGAAACCAAACAATAAATATTAGACTGTAGCAAAAGTTCAATTCCACTCTGCGTCGGAGCCGTGTGGCTTCACGGCCCTAAGGGGAGTTGCATGTGCACTCCTCAGGATGGTGGAGCGATGGAGAGGGAGAGGGAGAGGGGCCAGACTCAGGGGAAACGAGGCTGACAAGCAAACTGAGAGAGATGAGCAGAGGAACGGATCACTGGGCCATGAGGTCCACAAATACCCCGCAGGGGACAAGCTTGTTTTTTTTTTTTTTACTTCTTGGCACTGACCATCGGCAGAGCCGCCCGAGCCTAACGCTGAGAGAGAGGAGCAGCCAATCACACAGACGGCTGCTGCTGCTGCTGCTGCTGCTGCTTGAAGACATCAAACACACACAAGAGCGACAAGAGCTCTGTGATGTTCCTTGAGCGCTAAAGTCGACGTGGATCCTCACCATTGCTGTCAGGGGGTGCAGGAGCTCCGCCCCCTCTGAGGCCGATTCACCCCCACACCCAGGCTCAGGGGCCACGCCCCCTCAGAGCCCGTCTGAAGGCGGCATGCAGAGGGTTCTGTGGCGATAAGATCAGAAAGCCTCAGAGAGACTGAGGCGCTTGAAGCGAGGCTGCATGAGTGGGAGGGGGACAGAATTTTTTTTTTTTTTTTGTACTTTGCCAGAGAGAGAGAGAGAGAGAGAGAGAGAGAGAGAGGGAGGGAGGGAGGGAGGGAGGGAAGGAGAATAGTTTAATAGCGGCGCTTGCATCTTATCTCTTAGCTCATGCACAGGCCGAGAGAGGAGCCTTTTCGTTTTGAGGAGCTTGCGCGCTACTTGTTGCTGAGCACAGGTGTCACCAGGGAGAGTCAGCGTGGGTGTGCAGATTAATATGGCAAACAAGGAGGAGAGAGAGAGACAGACAGACAGAGAGAGAGAGGGGGAGAGAGAGAGAGAGAGAGGGAGGGTGTGAAAATCCTCTGCTCGACACGGTGAAATAAAGTACGACTTTGCACCGATTACATCAAACCTTTTTTGAGGTAACCCATTTTCTCACCACCCCACTTTACACTGACCTAGAACCAGTCTCCCACATGCTGACTCAAACACCCCACTGCTGCTGCTGCTGCTGCTGCTGCTGCTGCTGCTGCTGCTGCTGCTGCTGCTGCTGCTGCTGCTGCGGCTGCATTCTTACGGTTGATCTCGTTTCATTCATCCATTCAGACTGTGTGCGGCTGCATGTGTTGGTGACGCAAACTTTCCTCAGTGTCAGAACTTCACCATGCGTACAACTCTTTTTGTGGAGGAACACAGTGAATAACTCATTAGGGCAGCATCGTCTACCCTCCCTGATCGTTGCCTCCGACTAGATGAAAGAGACTTCTCTGTTTGAGATGATTCCCATTTTTGGAGAGAAAAAAAAAATAGATTAAAAAGTAAAAAGCAGTATTGTCTGTTTGTTTTCCCCTGACTGGCTTTGATTTGCTCGGTTTGGAAATGAGCATGCAGCTCAGGGTTGCTGCAAACCATATGGTGTTGCTTTGGATGAAAGAGACTTCACAGCCATTCTAGAGTCACTGTCATTGTTTGGCTCCTCTTTGCTTCTTTATGTGCATCTGTGTTTCCTTGGTTTTCCAGTTTGATGAACACAGGAGGCAAATCTTTACATGGAAAATACTGAACGTTTCAAAATGTACAACAGGGATGTCAAACACACGACCCGCGGGCCACAGCCGGCCCGCCAGAGGGTCCGGACTGGCCCCGTGAGATGACTTTGACATGAACTGCACGTTTTTGATTTTAATTAAGGTAAAAGTAGTAGCAAGCAAACTGCTGAGCGGACATTTGTATTGATCCTGTACCCTAACACAGACACTACGAGTCAAACTTCACTTTTAATGGGACTATAGGAATCAATGGCGCAGGTATCAAGGTGGTGACTCACCCTGCATGTTAATGCAACAGCCCCTGATTGTTCGTTTCCTCTGACATCATCTGCTTGGAACAGCGGCGAGGAGAGAGCGAGTCAGACGGCTGCAGATGGCTGAGAGATGCAGACAATATGTTCCGTCTGATAAGCTGTGGAGTTCCATCCCAGTGCGGCAGCAGCAGCCGAAGCAGTTCAACTGCTTCCTCGAGGAAAATAAAGCTCGGTGCATTTCATCAGTGATGAGATGAAAGGAATCAAAGGGTGGAACTACTCAAATGTCTAACAACAGAAATCAAACATTGCCGCATCTGGTCCGTTGTTGCAAGCTTCACTGAAAAGTTAACAAGGAATTTGTTACACTTTGTTGGTGGTAGTTCAGAAAGAAAGCGCAATAGTATGTATAAATAGTTCATAGTATTGAATATAATCATCACTTGAAAGTCAAGAGAAGCTGTGTTAACTGTATAACATCAATTCAGGTGAAACATTGGGGAAGCTCTGCCCCCTGGTGGACAGTGTTGACTGAATACGTGCATGTAGATGTGTAGCTGTATTTTCCAGGAGTATGATACTGCTCATTTCAATATACATTGTAAATCCTGCCTCCTCCATGATAGAGGGTGGGACATGGCTGTGCTCACCCCCCCCCCTCCCCCCACATGGATTCTCATGATTGACAGCTGAGACTGACACACATCATCCAACTTCATCGACAGGACATGGCGCGGGCAGGATGAACTGAATTCATTGATCTATTGGCCGTCGGGATCGAACTGGACTCGCTGCTTCAGTTAACATGGACCAACTCAGAGCTGGTCGCAGACCTTGGCTGCTCCATCCTCTTCACCACCCATGGATTGAACCTATCTCCTCTTCAGTGCCCACCTCCGTCGGCCCCATGGCTTCACGTGAGCCATTAACCAGAGGGGGGCGGAGGGGGGCTCATTCTGGTGTGTCTGATGAGGACAGCTGCTGGGGTAAATGACCCATCTGTATCTAAATGACATAATCACTTCTAATAGAGCAGGGACGCATCAGTCCCTTAGCTGTCGAGCGTCAAACCGGGTCACCTTCGCCCTGATTTTGGCTGCGACCACATGATCCCACAGAGTCCACAGAGACTGTGGAAGGCACACAGTCTTTATTCCGGGGGATTACGTGTTAGTCCCGGGTGTCGTTTGTCTTTCCGCGGGTTTACGGCAACGTTCGGCTCACGCTGCTGCGCCGCGGTGCCGATACTTAGAGGCTGTCGACGGGGCGAAGAGGGGACGGACGGGAGATATTGGTGGGAGGGTATTTCCTCTCGGCACCCTGAGGGGAACCATGCGTCATAAGAGTGTCTGTGCAAAGGTTACACCGACATAAGGGCCGCGGAGAACCTGCATCTGAGCTGAGTGCCCCCCCACCCCCGCCCCCCACCCCCGAGACAGACGGCAGCAACATCAATCCCAGAGGAGACATCCTGCATGTCCCGAAACCCCTCTCTCTCTCTCTCTCTCTCTCTCTCTCTCTCTCTCTCTCTCTCTCTCTCTCTCTCTCTCTCTCTCTCTCTATCACTCTCTCTCTCTCTCTCTCTCTCTCTAACGTCAGGGACCTCTCACTCCTCTCTGCTTTCCCATCCACGGCTCAACATGCTTCTTTGCTCGCGCTCATGTTACATGATTCACAAGCAAAGGTTTGATTCCGTCTCGGAGCACTAATAGCAGCTTTGATCGTGACAAGTGCAGCACTCACACTACTATAATCACTAACTCCCTTAATGTAATCCCTCACTTCTCTCGACAGCGTCTTCAGTGAGCGCCGAGCTCGACGCGTCTGCTTATCCAGCTGCAGCCGAACCCTCCGCCTCACGCCTCACTCAATTTACACAGCCCGTCTCTCTCTCTCTCTCTCTCTCTCTCTCTCTCTCTCTCTCT
>JAFBJT010032614.1:31133-46177 GCA_016785325.1 Chascanopsetta lugubris | reverse complement strand
GAATGTACTTGTGCCCGACAAAGTCTCTTTTAATTGACAATCGCAGCTTTTAACGAGGCCGCCATCGAGTCTCTCTCCTAATGGATTCAAAGAAGCCACCTAATTGGCGCAGTAACTGTTCTCTGCCCGCAGTTTAGATTCCAGTGTTTTCATTTATTTAAAGCCTGCTCACTGGATTAGACTCCGGGCTTTCCCCCCTTTTTTTGCATGCACGCTCCTTTAAAACGTCGCGGCGGCGGCGTCCGCACACACACACACACACACACACACACACACACACGCTTGTCCGGTCCGGTCCTGTCCCTTGAATCAAACACAGGGTTGCATTTCACGAGCGCCCTTGCAAACATATTTAGCCTTTAGGTTTTTTTGTTAGTGCATGTGTTGTTGAGTTGCCTATTTAAGAGAGAGAGAGAGAGAGAGAGAGAGAGAGAGAGAGAGTTCTCTCCCTGTCTCCCTCACTCCCTTCTCCTTTTTTCAAGTGCCAATTTATTTAAACTCCTTTCCCCTTTTCTTCTTTCTCCTTCATTGATTTCCAAACCCCAGTCTTTGTATGCAGCTGGGGCCCAGCTGTGTGTCTGTGACTGTGTATGTGTGTGTGTGTGTGTGTGTGTGTGCATACATGTACGTGTGTGTGTGTTTGTGTGGGTTGTTCTGGCACAGTGCTGCCACAGTGAGCATAGCACACTGTACACAAAGGAGTCGGGGCAGCAGAAAAGAGAGGGAGAAGAAGAGAAAGAGGAGAGAATGAAGGAGGGGGGGGGCATCAGAGTGAGAGAGTGTCGCCGCTTGTACTGTACAAAGCTCAGGGGCCGGGCCCCTGTTGGACCGGGCCCTGTGTGTAAGATGTATCGTGCACACGGATGAAGGGCGGGGGGAGAGAGAGAGAGAGAGAGAGAGAGAGAGGGAGAGAGAGGGAGGGAGGGGAGGGGAGGGCGGCGAACGAGAGCGAGCGAGACAGCAATGAAGAGCTCAGGCACCACAGTTTATTACCGGGACTCTTCAAGGGGCTCAGCACAGGCGTCAGAAGCAGCGGGTGGGTGGGACGAGCGGAGGAAGAAAGGAGGAGGAGGAGGAGGAGGATGACAGAGGTGGGGGAACCGACGGGGCGAGCGATGGAGAAAACAGGGGGCATTATGGGTAGGCGCAGAAGAGAGACGGGACTGGGGTCGGGGCGACAGAATGTGGGATCATCTTAAGTGCTTCCTTATTTGTTCCCCAGCGTTCCCATAGCTCCGAGTGTCACAGATTTTTCCCATCCCGGCTCGGCGGCGGCGTTTGATGCCAGCGCAGCGCAGCCGTAATGGGGAATCCCTTGATTGAGTCCCGCTGGTATTTTTCACATGTTTATTTGATTATTGCTCGGACGGAGCCAAAACAGTCCCATGTCGTATTGAACATTCCTGCTGCGTGGCTGCCACTCGGATGAGCCACTCCAGCAGGAATCGGCGTGTGGAAAGTTTGATGCGGTGCCATTGGAGGATTAATAGTTGTAGAGGGGGTTTTCCGCCATATTAGCTCCAGCTCATGACTGTCGGGAGAGTTGGGGTTTTTTTGCGGGGGGGGGGGGGGGGGGGGGTGGGAAATCATGTTTTCTGCATACAAGGTAGAAGTTGTGTCATGATTTAAATGATGGATACTTTTGAAAATATAGCAAGAGGTCAAGTTTTCGACGGGGTTGTAGTGCGGTGGACACAGGAGGTGCGCCGAGCTTTGACGCAGTGGCCCGACGGCGGTACTGCAGGCCAACTAGAACGGGATCAGTTGGCCCGCAGGCCTGAGATTGGACAACCCTGGTGTAAGTGAGAACACTCATGCACTTGCTCTATGGGCCTTGACGCTGTATCCAATTCTAAGGATAGATCCCGGCTTTCCTTAGTTCATAAGATTCAACTGAGAACTTTACTCACACTCTTTTTTAACTGTACGCTAATATGAATAACCCATGGTGTGTGTGTGTGTGTGTGTGTGTGTGAGTGAAGGTGCCTCAGACTGCACTTCTCACGAGTTTAGCACCAACAATGTTTCTTCTCACTCACACGTGTGTGTTTCTATTTTCACATCAAGGCGTTTCATCTGACAGGAAGACTTTCCCGCACTCTACGTTATGATGTAGCAAACTGCTCTCTCCTCATTCTTGACAGACTCCATTTCCCCTCCTTTTTATTATTACATCCTTTGTCAATGCTCTGGCACGGCGCCCTCACCTTTGAGTCTGCACCCCCCCCCCCTCTTTCTTTCTTTGGGTTGGAGACGGGCCGGGGGTACTGTGTGCGTCTGATGTGCGCCACACGTGTTGGACAGAAGAGAGAAGGTGGGGTGGGGGGGGCGTAAGACTATCCAGATAGGCAGGATCTCTGCTCGCAATTTATAGATATGTGCTATTTTATCACACCTCAAATTAAATTTGGAACTCCACTTCAGCTGTCATGTATTACAAGGCCCAGATGGGTGGCAGAGCCGGAGAGAGATGGAGGAAGAGGGGAAAAGAGACAGGGGAGAGAGTAGCCTGGCAGACACACACACACACACACACACACACACACACACTGCCAGAGTGTGTGTCAGTGCAGCACGGCGCACGAGGAGCGGTTCGATGAGTGGTAAACGAGCGGGGCATCTGCTTTGATCACCTCTGAGGACTGAACACTTCACACCTGCTGATGAGGGGAGAGGGAGTGTTGTTTGCAGTTTGACACCCTTTGCTTTTTAAATACTCACTTCTCATTTTTACTTCATTTTTAGTCCATTTCCTTATTTCTTTTCTTCTTTAATGAAGAATGAAACGTCTCTCTTGCTTTTGCTTTTCCTCCTGTATGCGTCGGGTAAAGTGACACAGTGGGATCTTTTTAAGCTAAGCCCCCCCCCCCCACCCCCCTTTTAAATCTATAAAAGGCAGACTTTACTGATCATTACAACTGTGTTTAGTTTGCCCTTTCTGGGGCTAATCATGATGACGCAACATGGTGGCCAACCCACAGCGAGGACCGGCTCCATATGCAAATATAAAAGGCTCAATGAACTATTCATAAATACAGAGAATTATATGTAGCACTCAACAGATTCCATTTACAGCCTGGACCTTGAAGTCTAATCCGGCCTTCTGCACCACGACTACGTCAGATCACAAAGAAGACTAGACCAGGGGTGTCAAAACATAAAACTGGCTCGCCAGAGGGTCCGACCCGGCCCATTATGCTGAGAAGAGACATTTTAATTCATCCATCAGTTCGTTAAATTCACAGCTGCACCTTTTTGTACGAAAACAAAAGGGAACCATTCGAAGTTGTTGTTGTTTACAGGTCATCACGCTGTGATTTTACCGTTGAGCCCGAATGCGTCTGTGTGTGTGGCCCCTGAACTACTGAAATGAGTTTGACGCCCCTGGACTCCCGTGTGATTGCAAAACTCAACAATCAACGGCTGGTTCCCTCTTTTTTTTTCTTTTTCATGTGAACGTCAAAGTGTCTGTCTTGGTCATCGCGCGGTTGTGAAACAGTGCACCGCACCTCTGCGAGCGTCGCCCCTGCAGAGCTGCTGACACCGTCGTCAGTTACAGTCAAATCAGCGTGACTTAAGTCGCTTCCGCTTTAGCGCCGCCGTGATGGACAGGCAACGCTCAGCAGGTCCAATACCTGAAGAATACACCTGACATCCAGTGTCATATACCGTAATACTGACTCCCGCCCCACTGGGAGACATGATCACTTTCTCTCTGCACGTGCACTGACATAGGGCCAATTCCTTTAGTCTTTCCATTAGCTGCCAACGTTTGTATTACTTGATTTTAATCAATTTATCTTGATAGTGGGAGGAGCTCAGATAAGTTTTTTTTTTTTTTTAAAGAAAAAAAAAAGGTGCCTGAGTGTATGACCTTTTTTTTTTTTACATTACCCCCTAAATGGGCCCTTTAATGTAGATCTGCTTCAGGGAGCGGGTCCTCTCTGTGGGGGAGGCCATGTTTTCACAGTAGCACAGAGCGGACATACTAAATAAACCGAGAGCCACCGTAAATTCTCCTGCATGTTTGAAAGGGAAGGGTGAGGTGATGATACTACATGCAACGTCACCAACAGATGTCAGCGCATCTTACACACTGCACCTTTAAGACTTATCGATCCTATACGTGTTACCGCAACAGCTAATAATATACTGTCAAGAGAGCAAAGGTGGGACTGAAACAGGCAAGAGAATTGGGTGGCAGAGTGTGTGCCTGTAATGCATGAGGTTATGGGTTCCAGTCCCAGTTTCTGCATTCACCCTCGGATGAAAAGGGTCTGCCGAGTGGAATTCTAAGTGGAGTAAACATAAGTAGATGATATAGATTATGTACATGCTCCGACAGTATATGACCTCATATCACAGGGCAGACTCTCCAGCAGATGTGACTCGTCCACACCGCTGATATAAACTCTCTCTCTCTCTCTCTCTCTGAGTTCTAACCTCCATCAGCTGAGGTGTGAAAACAGCAACTTGGACGAGCAACAGGAAAGTCCTGGGAGAGGTCAGCCAGCCAACTCCTCTGTCTCTGCCTGTACCTGCGATCACCTGGTACCGCCACCTCCATCTGACCCGCACATCCCACTCTCTCTCTCTCTCTTACACACACACACGCAGATAATGCACCTACCTGGTAGGGAGTAAACACATTCCTCTGGGCCTGAGAACTTGCTTCACCGATTCCACTGATTTCTGCGCCCAGCAGCGAATGCATCATACCTGCGTGCAGACATTTTTATTGTTATTGATTTACTGCATAAAGTCGACGCATTCGATCATTTTGACACATTACGCATATTTATCACTTGCATTACAAAAGACGTGCTTGTGCACAAGACGTCTTGCAACATGACAAATCAAAAGTAAGTGGCTTTTGGAGTTGATCATGATTTAAGATGTCCTCAGAGAGAAAGAGAGAGAGAGAGAGAGTAAAAGTATGCATGATGCAAGAGCATCTTTAGCCCAGGTAAGATAAACAACACGGTCGATGCACAGGAAGGAACACGAGCTTTATAATCAGCTCTTATCTCCGGCTGCGTGACAGGTTATCACCACGTCTGTGTTGCAAAACTGCCCCGATATAGAATCTTATAAAAAAAAGAAAAAAGAAAAAAGAAAAACACACACACACACACAAAAAACAAAAACGGTCTAATAAAAGAAAATGAATAGTCGCGGAGAAGGAAAACAAAAACTTTCTTTTTCCCCTCTCTGTGCCGTGCGGCGGTCGGCTGTGGTACCTCGGGGAAGCGGTGCAGTTATGATTATATGGTGCGTGTGTCCAGCGTTGCAGGAGGGGATGGAAAGGGAAGTTGAAAAGTTATAAAGGCAGCGCTGGCAGCATATCAGAGGCGCCCGGCTGACGTCATGAGTGATACAAGGAGTGGGAAGGTGTGAATGTGGAACTGCTTTCAAGCTTTTCCTTTCCTCTGTCACTCTGGACTTGTTGCTCGCCGATCTTTTTCCGCCCTTTGATTTCTCTTTATCTTTCTTCCCTTCCTCCTCATGCCCTGAACGGTTGCCATCATGTCCCCCCCCCCCCACCCCCACCTCCCCACCCTCACCCACGCCCCCCCCCCCCCCCCCCCCCCCCCCCTTCCCCCCCCCCCCCCCCCCCCCCCCCCCCCC
Source organism: Chascanopsetta lugubris (assembly GCA_016785325.1). NCBI lineage: Eukaryota > Metazoa > Chordata > Actinopteri > Pleuronectiformes > Bothidae > Chascanopsetta > Chascanopsetta lugubris. Next base: position 40,549 of record JAFBJT010032614.1, on the reverse strand, counting down.
CCCGTGAGTGCCTCCCCTGTCCCACTGACACCACACGCTGCTCCCATCCCCCGAAAACCACTTCAAACGCCCAGCGCCATCAAAGCCCGCAGTCAGTCAGCCAGGCAGTCGGCCAGGCAGCCAGCAAGGCAGCCAGTCAGCCAGCCGGCCTTCTGCTTCGACTTAAAATTACTGTCGTCCCGGTCGCGAGGCTGCTTTCCTCCTCTGATACACATCAAAGATCCTCTTAAACTCCCCGAGTTTGCGTTTTTTAAACCTCTCTTCTTGTTCCGTCTTTTTTCATATACATTATTTCTCTCCCTCTCTCTCGCTCCCTCTCTCTCCCCCTCCCTCTCTCTCTTCTTGCCGTCACTTTATTCTCCCCATCACGGGCCAGGTCAGTAATGACATGCACACACACTCTCGAGAAACACTTCTGCTGCCTTTGCATTTTTCTCGTTGACTTTAATTAGTCGCCCTTTTCAAAAGCGTGGGCCCTGGCCTCATACGCAACACACACAACACACACACACACACACACACACACACACACCAAGTTGAAACAAAAGCATGAATGAAGTAATATGCAATATGGCTCATGCATCATCCCTAATCAAAACTCCAGTTACACAAAAGACAAGTTTAAGTGTGTGTGTGTGCGTGTGTGTGTGTGTGTGTGTCTGTGTGTGTGCGTGCACTGCACTTATTAAAGGGCAGAAAAAGTGCCAGTAGAGAAGAGAGTGAGCGCAGACGCGGCGTGCAGGCGTGTTGGGGGCGAGCGATCGAGATAAAGACAAAAGAAGACGAGGAGCCGGGCGCCAGATTAGAAAGGCGTCGTTTCAGCCGTTGAAAACCTCCAAGGTCACTTATGGTCACTGGAAACACTCTGGTGTGTTATCATCTCATTTCAGGGATTGCAATGTCGGCCTGGGCCAGCGGGTGGCGCCCCGTCTGTACGTTAACCACACAGGGCCTGACTGCCAGATCTCATCTGCAGCCTGGAACTGCGTACTGTACATAAGCACATTTGTCATAGTAAAGAGGAAATGAGGTGTTAATGTTGCTGATTGATTTGGAAGTAAATAGTCAAACTTGTATTTTGACCTTTGAGATCTGGAAATGCGGAGAAATAACAGAGTATCTTTATTCTAATGAGTCTTTGTAGCTGCACGGAGTTGACATGCTGCTCTGATCTTTTATATCTCATTGTGGGTTCTCATATCTAGCGCGTTAAATCTGCTTTAAGCGTCTACATCCAGACGTTTTAAGAGCTTCGAAACACCTCGGAAAGATTGTTTATATAAAGATGTTTGAAGTCGGCAAAAGGTCCGTGGGATACCAGGCATATTTGTTTTCCTCCCTCGGAACAAATCTCCTGTCGTGGGCACAACAGAACGCCGTGGCACAAACCAAATCCCACACTGTGTAGCTGTTAAAGTCGAAAGCGAAGTTTTATTTAGCGTGCGCGCCTATTAAAAAACTTCAGAACCTTTGTGCTCCGTCAGAGAATGTTTTAATATTCAAAAGGAGCCACTATTGTGTGGTTTCTTGCGCCAACGTACAAAATAAAGAGCCACATCAGACGGCTGGAACGGTCCCCGAAGCATTTTCATGTGTCGAGAAAAAAGAAAAAAAAAACGAGAGGGAAAACAAATTTGGCGGAGGGGGAGAAGGAGAAGAAGAAGAAGAAGAAGACGGGGGTATTTATAGAGTGGTGTGAGAGTCTGTGCAATGACAGGAGTCTAATGAAGTGGAGTTTGGGTTTTGATTCACAGTGTGGTGAGCGCGTGGGTCCCCTCTGTGACCGTCGCTGCATTCCAGCACCGATTCCTCGCTACACGGAAACCAGCGCGGGCCGCGGGAGGGAGGAGGGAGGGAGGGGGGGCGCGGGCGGGCGGGCGAGCGGGCTGGCGGGCGGGCGGAGGGCCGACTCGAAATAATGTGTTCGGAAAACCAGGCTAACCTTTCTGTGCGTGCGCGGTGGCGGTGGCACCAAACATGCCGGTGTGAGGGGAAAGGCCTCACTCGCTCTCACATCCACAGTAGATGCATCGGTTCGTCAGTGCTGCTGAGTCACGGGGGATTACTCAATATCCACACATTCAGCCGAGCCGTGATGCGAGCGGCGCTTCCTGTTTCAGCCTAGCGCGGTGGGTCAGTGGAAATTGTTTTGTGCATGACAGATGTGTGATGAGGACAAACAAGAAGCAGAAGCTGCGAGTCATTACGACGGTTCTGAAGACAATCGTATTCTTATTTTAGTTTTTTTTTTAAAAGAAAGAAAGAAAGAAGAAAAATAAACCCTTTCTTTGGTGTGTAGCTGTTACAAGACACCCACAGAGTTTATGCATGAATGGTTTGAAGGTATCGGCCGGTGTGAAGAATGAGGTGGCTCCTGTTTTTGATAAATGTCACAGTGGTGGTCTGCAGGACAGGTAAAAACGGTGGCAAACGCGCACACACACACACACACACCACACACACACACACACACACACACAAACACACACAGGCAGCGGCAGTGACACACAGGAAACCTCCAGAGGAAGAACACACAACCACAAAGGCTCGTTGCACACCTCTTTGCTCACACCTTGTCTCCGTTCTGCAAAGAGAAAAACTGATTGCTGCACTCTTGTGCACCTCCAGGCTGTAAATGTGCACCAATCCATACATGTTTAAAGGTGCAGTGCGTACGATTTGGTGACACCTACTGGTTGTATCCATCACTTCAACCCTTTACCTTCCGAGCATGCAGGAAAACCCATGGTAGACTTCAATTGTCATTCAAAGTCAAAAGGTGTTTAGTAAGTCCACTCTGGGCTACTGTAAAAACATGGCGGCCCCCATAGAGAGGAGCTCCTCCTCGTGTAAATATACATTAATGCACTCACTTAAGGGTAAGGGGAACAAAACTACAGATAGATGTTAGTGTGAAATTGTGTTGCAATATTTTTTTTTTATTCTACCAGTTGAAAAAATTGACTGAAATCTTACACACTGCACCTTTAAATCCGAATGTCCCTTCATTATGCATCATGACTGTGTTTAGCAAAAACAAACAAAGACGCACACTGCTGTTTTAACCCTCTGTGGTTGCTTGACGCCATATTCAGCTCCCCCCCCCACCCCCCCTCCCTCCCTCCCTAAGTTGCCATGACGATGCCCTCATCATGAGAACCTCTCTCTACCTGTGTGCGAAATGTAAACCTATTCATTTGGAGTTCCTGCGTGCGGAGGCCGCTGTGGAAGTCACCATCATTATGGGTTTACCAAAATACATCATGGATTTCTATAGATGACTCACCGCATGATCCAAGAATACACTGGCAGGGTGGGAAGCTACGGCTGCATGCGCGAAAGAAAGTACACACACGCACACACACGCACACACACACACACAGAGAGGCGCATGCGAGATGCGAGTTCCTCCTTCACACCACCTCACACACACACACACACACACACACACACACACACACACACATATCATACCCCAAAGACTCGGAGGTGTGAACACACCTTGGTTGGTTGACACCTGAAGCGGGTCAAGACCCACTTTCTGTTGCATTGCGCGAAGGAGGGACGTTTGAGGAAGCTGCATGTTTACAGACGGGTTCCATCATGATAAGCCCATGCAACAATGAGCCAATTAGAATCACCATCACTGAACAGGTGGGTGGACTCTCCAAACAGTCATACATTTAAAAAAAAAAATGGTTCTGTTATTAGCCCACACTTATCGTGGAGTAGTTGGAGTGAACCCCTCTCTGGTGGACTTGGTGTAAACACTAACTTAACCCCAACACATCTCGTATCTTGTAGGCACACACACACACACACACACACACACACACACACACACAAGTTGGGCAACTCTGCATACTGCGCCTTTAAACATCCTGGATTCATGACATGGCTAGCACAATGCTACCCATCCTCACACCTGTCCAGTGTAATCAATAAAAGGCAGGAACTGATCGGCTCCTCTGCATGGGGGACCTGGACCACTGCATGGGGGACCTGGACCACTGCTCCCTTTAAAGGTCCAGTGTGTAAGACTGAGTGGAATCTAGAGTTGGAATAACAATGATCGGTTTCCTTCCTGGCACGCAGGAACCAATGGTCGCCTTGGTAGTTGGCAGAAAATCTCAAAATGTGTGACATTCAGGTGATTACACACTCATCATGAACATGAATAGACGTGTGTCTGCGAAAAGAAATGGAAAACATGCAAACTGTGCCTTTAAAACTTCAGGTCAAACTCAAACGTGCAGGCCACATCAGGAGAATAGAATGGAGTCGATTTACGGCGACAACAACATGTGCGCTGCACAATCAGGTTGTCTATATTTAGCGTTATTGAACTTGTCCCTAATTGGTCTAATCGTTCCAACCGGCTGAGGCGGCGTGTGAGCAGGTTTCCACTGGCCATGCGGTCGGCGCAGTGCAGTGATGTGACGCGCAGATGGAGAACAACAGATCAGTGAGACTGAAATCAATCGATTCTCAGATGCCGGCGTGGGCCTTTCTCTAAGAAGCACTCGACACCGACACCACCACCACCACCACCGACACCACCACCACCACCACCGCCACACATGCAGCGCTACAGTCTTGGGGCTGTGCTTTGATTCGCCTCCTCTGAAACAAGCACCCAGCGCTCACATGTGAATAATGAAACTAATAACAGTCACAACGGGAACACGACTCCTTCGACAAATCGAGGCTGTGTACGTGTGTGTGTGTGTGTGTGTGTGTGTGTGTGTGTGTGTTATCAGTGACCGGCTCGGCGGCTTTGAAGCTAATAAAATGCCAAAAGCGGGATTCTGCTGTTGTGTCGCCACCAGGGCCCTAATTGAAGAGCGCCATTAAAAGCCACAGTGAACAAAGGGCCAAATAGGTTCAATACGGTGTTTGTTGTCAAGCTCAAGTGTGGAGGACTGCGCCGCTGTTGTGTTTTCGTTCTTTCTTTCTTTTTGCAGGGCTTTAATCAATATGAGGGAATTAGCGTGGTGTTTATTTCTGAAGCTGATGCTTGTGTGAAGCTGCGATTCTCTCAAAGTGCAGATGTTGCCCGTGGGCTGCGGCGCGGGTGTAAATACTCCGACAGGCCACTGTCTCCTAATGAGCTGCACTTCAGAGCTGCAGTGACTCCGTGGCTCCACATGGGCCCTTATTCTTCTGTCTGTGACTCTGAAGTACAGATACTGGAGGAGGACACACACACACACACACACACACACACACACACACACACACACACACACACACACACACACACACACGATCTATTTGACTTAAGAGAACAATGCATTTACTAACATTGTTTTTGCGGAGACTTGCTCTAAACTTAATTATAGTCACTACTTGTCCTACGCCAACTCTTGCTCCAATCTTAACCTAAACCTGACCTTAATTAAAAGCTGAACTTAAACCTAAGCCGAACGTAATAATACAATCAATGTCAAGCTGAACCAGCAATCTCAACTAAACCTAACCTCATTGTACCCAAACCTAAACTTAATTTCTCCAAAATCATAATTCTAATTCAATCTTAACCTAAATCTTAACCTGAATCAAAACCCATCTTCAAGCTAACTTTAACCTGAATCTAAAAATATGACTTGACTTTAACAAATAACAATATAATGATATACAATATATTAATGAATTAGTTCCACAGAGGGGGAATCTGCATTAACTTATATTAAGGCTCCATAATGAGGTTAAATTTAGAAAATGTCACTATGTAACCCATAGCGTGAGTAATGATTGAACACACACACACACACACACACACACACACACGCGCGATGCTGCCGTCTTCCACAGTATCGTGTTGATGTAGTTCGTCAGTGTTTCCACCTCAACAGTTTTGTTTGTTTGTTATTCTGCATTTTGTCGGTAGCCTGATTTGAGCTTGAGTACGTGTGTGTGTGTGTGTGTGTGTGTGTGTGTGTGTGTGTGTGTGTGTGTGAGGGAATTTCCCCCTGCAGTGTGTTTTTCGTAGCTCAACATCAGTTAGAGGATTTAGGCCCGGCTTGACACTGCTGCTCTGTCACTCACTCACTCACACACTCACACACTCACACACACACACACACACACACACACACACTCAAGATCAAGATCTTTCCTCCTCAGACTTCACCTCACTCTCAGCTGCCTTGTGCTCACCTCCACGTGCATTAAAGGTGCAGTACACTTCATTACCTGACTGTGTGGTTTTGGTATCATCGGTTTAATTTCTCCATCATTGAGTGAAATCACTCCTGTGGGCGAAGTGTAATTTACAGCACTTGTTGTTCAACGTGCTTTATATCAAAAGTCTTGCACTTTGGAAAATCATCATTTCATGAATGATAAACAACATCACACTGGAAAAGAAATGTGGAAAAAGTGACAACGCAGAGGTGGATCGCTGTACTTTGACTTTCTAGCAGCGGTTAGGATGGTGCTAACCAAACCAAACCAGGCCATGGTGTCACACCGTGATAGAAGCATCACCCTGACAGAGTCAGAGAGAGAGAGAGAGAGAGAGAGCGAGAGAGAGAGAAAGAGAGAGAGATAGAGAGAGAGATAGAGAGAGCGCGCGAGCGAGCTGCTGCTGACATGAGAGATCAGGTGGGAGGCGTCTGCTCTTGGTTGTGGTCCTTCCCCTGACTCATTCTCTGAATGTCACAGCAGGTATGAGCAGCAGCGCAGCCACGGTGACAAGTCTGATCGCTGCGACACAATAACCTCTGGAGATGAATATGGATCCACCACTTCAGAGCTACTCTCATAGGTACAGTAAAAAAAAAAAATAATAATAAGGCAGGAAATACAAAACATAGTCCTGTATTTAGTTTTTAAATCATGTGACCGTCCTGTCGTCATTTCGAGAGTTCAAAAATCGCATGTGTTACGTTTTGTTTGACGCGAGTGCAACAGTCCTGGATTTGAAGTGATAGTTCATTTATTTTGAAATGAGGGGTCGATGAGGTATTTACGCATAGTCGGCATTAAGTGCACTGTTGGACCCAAGAACAGGAAAATGAAAATAAATCAATGACATTCTGACTTTGTGCTATAATTAGAATGTTTCAATGGTTTACTCTGCTGTCAATTCATCTGGCACAATATTCTCCATGTATGACTAAACATAAGTAGAATAGCATCAAAGACGGAGCTGAAACTACACCATGCTACATCTTTTATGTCTAATTATAGATTTCCATGACTGTATTTTGTGTGTGGCAGTGTAATGAGATCGCTTTGGATCGATTTGGCACATTTCAGATCAACTTTCAGTAACATCTACAAATGTGCTTCTAGCTCAGACTTGAAGTGTTTGAAACCTTGTGTACTTGCCCTTTAATAGGTTCAGGGCAAAAAAAAAAAGATATTGTGTCTTATCTGGTCAACAAATGTAGATGTCAAGTTGTGGTCTTATAGAATTCCTCCTCACTGAAATGAGCCTGATTGAAAACGTGGAGTTGTTTATGCGAGTATTATGGGATGTCAGGATTCCAAAGGTTTGTGTGGTCAATGTGTTTCCACTGAATATAATGAAATCTAATTTGGACAGTCACGTAAAACAGTTTGAAACAGATGACCTCCGCGCCATGGAGGGACAGAACTCTAGTGTGTTTAGTATTATATTTAGAACATAGAGGCAAAAAAAAAAAATCTCATTAATATGCTGAAAATATATAGCTTAAAGTTATAATCATATCAAAATTTTCATTGGATTTCTTTCCCTGTTGACATCAATAGAACGTACAAACCACGCTCCACTTCTCCCGAGTCATTGTCAGAGTGCTGTCATTGTTTTTAATACATTCACTACGATGAAGAGCTCCACAGATTCCACTTAATAAAATGATCTCCAACATAACAACCAAACGTTTTAAAAACAGTATCTAAATGCATTGAAAGAGGATTTTCCACAGTGAATCAGTTTATCGAGTTTATAATCGTTCTTCAGAGTGTTGACTCTGACAGTTTTACCACCTCCAGTTTGTTCTTCATGAGACGCTGCAGATGTTACATGACATGTGCACCACATGGCTTTGTCATGTAAAACTCATGGGTTATGTCGTCATGGGAAAAAGCAAAGAGGATATTTATTTACGGTAGAGAATTTTTCTTTTTGTAGGAAATGTTTTCAACTTTTAATAGGTTTTTAAGAATTATTACAAATACGTATTTTAGATTTTTTTATTAATTCAGAATTCTTAAGTATTTTCTTTGTCTCCAGGTCATATTGAAAAATGAGGAACACCACTGTAAAAATTTCAAAATATTTCAGGAGTGTATTATAAAAAGACATTTCCTAAAATGTTCATGCAAATTGTGCATTTCTGTCACATTTCATTTTTAAATGTAATTGCAACAGTATTATTAGTAGACATAAAGTATATATGCATCATAAAACAACACATGCGACTCAGGCTATTAGTCACTTTATATTTGGGTGTTGTTCATAATATAGTCACCAAACTATACTGTGGAAAAAAAAGTTGTTTATTTGGGTGTCATTACAACACTTGAGATATAATAAATATCAAAATAAGAAAAAAAATGGTATTGTGTATATCACATTACTGTTATTCTGGCATTTGTTCAACACTCATCGAGTGTAAAGTGTCAAAGTCAACAATGGAAAATAAATTCATTGTGTGGTCGATTGGGCCTGACGCTGTTTGTTGCCATTTAAAACCAAGAGAAACAAACAAGGTCATTTTTAGGTAATTACACTGTGCTGAGCCTTCAGCCGCACAATGACTGAGTCAATACGGGAGATCACATTGTGTATGTGATATGTAGAATAAAGTGCAGAGTGGTGAGTGGCTGCGCTGCTCCACAGCCTGAGGGATACAAACAGAGCAGCAGGATCAGAGAGTGGACGCCGCTCAAACCCTCTGTGTGCGCAGAGATGCTGAGAGGAATGAATTTCTTTAGATTAAGCGACTGTTGTTTGTGATGGTTTGTGTTTTACTGTGGTTTTATAAAAAAAAAAAAAAGAAAATATAAAAAAAACATGTGCTTATGCATTTAGAGACGATTCATCTGTCTCTATCTAAACCATCAGTGAAAATAATAACAAAGGGGTTAATTAAGTTTCTACACCCCGACCTTCAAAATAAGAGACATTTAAGATTTAAGCTAATTCCTAAAAATGGTCCTTTATGCACATGTTGTGATTTACAAAGTATATAAAGAATATAATACAGTGCATACGAAATTACATATATACACATATATTCATATATATGTTTACTGTCAACTACAATTGTAACTGGTGCCGTGAATAACTGACAACACTGATACATTAGTATTTGTATTTCTTATTTATCAGTAATATTTAATGGAATCTCGATTCCTTCGTTGAATATATGATTATAATAAAAACATTTCTAAATGTGCTATTCATGTGTATTTTCACCAGT
>JAFBJT010032577.1:0-10299 GCA_016785325.1 Chascanopsetta lugubris | reverse complement strand
CCTGTAGGGGGCAGAGGGGGGGGGGGGGGGGGGGGGGGGGGGGGGGGGGGGTATTTGCGCGAATAACCTACCCTGTCGTGAGCGGTGAGACACGGCAGGTGGATGATGATTTCCCTCACTTTCACTTTGCTGACGATGGCGGGCATCCTCCGCCGCAGGTACCCGTTGTAGAGTTTGTCGCTGGCGTACGACATCTGTGACACGAGAGACATAAAGGATAAAGACATGGAGGCTGAGCGAGGGGCTTCAATCGTCACGGGTTTATCGCCACCAGCTAGTTAGCGACCCCCTTTTGAAAACGACACAAAATCCAGGAGTGGGTTCCTAGTGGTCTTTTACTCCTGCTCTTCTCATCTTGCTCCATCGACCGCTTTTCGTTCGATTTAGCATTTTCCCATTTCACTTGCGCTTCCTCCTCCTCCTTATTCACCTTCAGCTCATTGCTGCGCATTACCGCCACCGCCTGGACTGGAGTACGTGTCACAATGTGCTGCTGTGAAGCGCCAAACCATATCTGCGATTATCGGTTTAAAAATGCAACACTATCATCTTCACAAGCCTGATAAGAACTTTGAGAGCTGATCGAAGACTTTTTAAAGCTAATTAAGGTCTGAATTTTTTATTTTATTTTTTTACATCAACCAACTGAAGGCTTTTCTCGCGTGTGCTTGTGAGATGTGAAAGTCCCTCAAATACACTTCCACGCCCATTACGGGGATTTCGAACAGAGTCGCTGAAAGTGAAAGTGAGGATCGGAGGCATTTCCCCCTCGAGTTTCAGTTGGAACTGTTTGTGCAGCTGCAGCTCTTCTACTTTCCTTTTTCCAGAGGGAGGGAATCACTCCCTCTTCTCCAGGGTTGCAGCAGCTCGGACTGGAGATGAACAGGCCCAGATAAGTCGGCGGTGAATCACCTTCACCTTAAATCAGACTCCAAGTTAAACGTGCAGAGTCGTGATCCTCGACACACGCCCTCACATTCCTGTGGCGCTGAGGTTGTTTCTGCTTGTCAAGGTTAGCCGTGTTTCTCATCCACTGTCTCTCTGAAGGACGGCCGCGGGGACGACAGGGTGGAGCTGGCCCAGGCCTCAAAAAGACTGTTGTTGTCATAACAACCAGGGGGAATGGAGATACGATGGATAACCTGAATAACAGCCATAGTCTCCCTCGTCTCCCCTTGGGAGAGTTTGGCATGGGAACGTGGATTGTGACCTTATGCACCTTTAATGGCTGCCGTGGCGTTAGTGTTGTGATGCCCGCGTCTCATCCCCTTGACCAATCGTCACCATGTTGTTTCTGGTAGTACAGAGGGAGGGGTGTAGTGACATCTAGTGGGGAATTAGGAGAACCTAAGGTGTTTAGTTTGAGTGTTTTGCCCCATTTTTTTTGGACATATGGCTGCCTTGTTTTCTGACCCTTCACATTCTTTTCAGTTGTGTACATACGTACACAAATATAGCACATTTACAGAGACAATAGAGACATTCATTCATCAACTATTCACGCTTAATCTTCGACACTGCACCTTTAAATGTGCCCTGATCTGTGGAGTTTCCCCGTCCTTTGTTCGCTCCGACATGGAGGCAATAAATAAAACTGAACCTGGCAAATGTGGCTCTCGTGAAACAATGCAAGTGGAAGGCTAACCGCGAGATTTCCATTACGGAGGCACATCAGGGTCAAAGCCCAGCAAAGCATGGTGCGTCCTCTCTGTTGTGTGTTGAATACAACTTAAACCCCTTTGCTTTGTTTACATCTAAACAGTCTGCTCCAGTAATCTGAGGTCCGGTTCCGTCAGTGGGGAACCTTTTCATCGACGAGTTAAAAGTTTAGCGCGCGAGTGCGACAGCAGCCGTCCACTGTCTGACACCATGGAAGAAATGGAGGCTGTAACCAAAGAGCAAAGTCTTCCTCGTAGTATCATTAGCCCCACGGAGGCCATGGTCTAACACACACACACACACACACACACACATACACACTGCCAGGTAGATGTGTGACCTGTCCTTTGCAGGAATTTGAATATGCATTCAATTCAAGCATGCATGTGAGTGTAAAGTGACGACAGACTGCAGATTAACACGATGAGGGAGGAAGAGGAGGAGGAGGAGCAAAAAAAAAAAAAACTGAACAAGGGCAAATTACAGCGAGCCCGGCCAAATGAATGACCTCTAACGCAGGCAGGTCAGGAGCGTCCCCTTTCTGTCCATGTCCTTGACTTCTGCAAACGTCTGGGTCCGATTCCACGCGCGACACTAACATCTAACAGATTAAAATCCCTTCACGTAATCCCCTCGATCTTACTTTAGCTTGGTTATGAACTGTTCAGGTTTAAACCTGACTTTCATGTGGGCGTGTTTCAGAGCGTGAGACAGGTTCCACAGGCCTGGTCTGACTCGGGAAACAATGGACAAGAAGGAAAGGGGACAATTTAGAGACACGTGACTATAAAACAGTGCTGTGAAAAATGTCTTTTCACCTTGTTTTTTGGAGCTAAAACAACTGCAAAGGACGGAAGGGACACATTTGTCCAATACCGATTTGAAAATACTATGAATACAAATGCGAGTAGTAAAACCACAGAGGTCAGGAAAGCAATATTTGCACCACATAGTCTCATGTCTGTTAATAAATGATAGAAATGTGAATTAACCCTTTACAGCTGAATCATGTGACCAAAAGCACATCATGCCCATGTTTGATATAAAGCAGGGCTGAGATGTTACTATGATATTACGCATTCTAAAAACTGGGGGTAAAATATACATTTAAAGCCAATTAAAGTCGTAACAATGCTGTAAAGGCTGTATTTACACAATATGAAAAACGATATGTATATGAAATAACATATATATATAAATACACCTTACACACTCATTCTGAAGTGAGAACTAACGACTGAAAATGCTACTGAAGCTTTGTTTACTTGGCACATAATATAATGTACGTGTCAAAGAACAATAGTACCTGTGATACTATGACTTAAAGTGTATTTTAAGAGGAAAACCAGGGTTAACACCGCTGCAGCCACACCGCAGATACTCCAACCTGCTGTGTACATAATCAACCCGAAGCTGCAGAACACAACGAGCTAACGGCTAACAACCGTTAATATCAAGCTAGCAGCTGCGTTACAAGCTAGTTTATGAATACGACGCCGTTGACTCGGACGTTTTCTGACGTCGCGGCCGATTGACAAGTCGAAAGCCCAGTTCAAACTCGAGCCACACTTTGTAGCAAAGTGAACGAGGGTTGGTCCCACGTGACACAACTTTGTTGACAGCTCACCCTTCGTGTTTTGTCGCCCCGTCGCTTCGTGACTTCCTTCCAGCAGATCTCCCCCGCGCTCACTGAGACCTGCGCCGGCGTCTCCTCACACATCTGCGCAGCGGTTCCGCTTGAGCTGCGCCGTTCTCTGCTCCCATTGGCCGAGGCGGGCCGTCCGTCGAGCCGCGGGCCAATGGGAGCGGCGCTAGGGGCTGCGGAGAGAGAGAGAGAGAAAGAGAGAGATAGAGGGTGGGGGGTTAATCTTGACCCCTTCTCTTTGACCCCTCCCTCCGCCGTGATGGATGACAGCAGAATTAGACTGGATCTGCTGCTGCTGGGTTTTTTTTTTTTTTTACATCTGTCTCTAATCCCTGATCCTAATCCGCGCACATGGACTGGGAGAGAGAGAGAGAGAGAGAGAGAGAGAGAGAGAGAGAGAGAGAGAGAGAGAGAGAGAGAGAGAGAGAGAGAGAGAGAGAGAGAGAGAGAGAGCAGTATTATCCATGCCTGAAATAGAAAATCTAAAAAAAAATATATAAACATATTCCAAGAACATCCGCCCATCATCCATAATACTGATCCCTAGTCCACTAACATCCCAGGCCCATTAGACATTGGGAGAGTACTGTTTACAACCACCAGGGGTCACCGGGGGTCACCGGGGGTCATCGGGGGTCACTGCACAGACACAAATAACCACACACACATGCGATCTACGATCTGTAACACTTTCTGCTCAAAGACGCTCTGACATATGAAATTGGGAGATTAGGGACTCTCTCGTCGGTGGACGACCCGCTCTACCCCTCCCCGGGGCCACAGTACGAGCAGTGATACAGTGACAGGAAATTGAAGAAGTGGCGTGAAGAACAAGGCTCCCTTGAAAAAGTTTAAAGAGCCTCCTGAATGTCGAGAGCCACGCCCCCTTGTGGTGGCACGTGACAGCTCAGGTGACCTCAACAATGGGAGCAGGTTGGACCGGATTGTTTGTTGAGGAGGCAGCTCCAGACACAGCTTCCGTACATGGGCCTGAGTGAGCAATGCTCATGAACTCCTCCGACAGTCCCGCTCACAGCGCCGCCTGTGGGCGGGAGGTGAAGTGCAGTTTCAACGAGTTTCCGTTGAAAAGCTGCTTGAACCAAAGTCCAAATGCTCCATTGTATCGCATTGATATCAAATCTTATTTTGAAAAGCTACCTTCTGACGTCAGCAGATTCCCATAGCTTTACACAGCACAATATTGATTTGCCATGTAAAGATATTGCTATTATTAGAACATTGCCTAATATGGGCTTACGTGAAATCATATGTCTGAGTAACCTACGACTATAAAAACGCTATAAAAATAAAAAGCGACGTGTTTTATTATTTTATTGTGACATTTATAAAAATGATAAAACAATAGCTCAGGGAACAAGAGTCCACCTCTCTGTTGCATCCTCATCATGGGGGAGTCGGTCTTCGAATGTTGAGGACGTTGCTGTTGCAACTGTGAACCACAAGATGGCGCCACCAACCCACAGACTGAAGCAGGAGCTGTCTCCCGCACAAAGGACTGAGATATCATTTACATGAAGAGGAGAACGGGAATTACTTGTGGGATTATTATGGGATGGATGACGGCAGAGCACAGGACGTTGTTGGTTCATTATTCTGCAGTTCAGTCGATCAGAGATGAAAGACTTTGTCACGTCAGCGGATTCTTTAGAACCTCGTTCAGTTCTTTTAATATCTTACATCTTCGAGTCACGCTGAAGTGAAGCCACAGCGTCGAAGTACAGAAGGTCAATACAGAAGAGTGGATACTTGCAGTTCACACGGTGGCCACTTGGGGCTGGCTCCAGAAGCCAGTCAATCCCCATTGATTCCCATTGTCGAAATAGTCGACTTGGGCCCCGCCTCTTTTTCCATTTTTGTATGAACCGGGAAGTAGGAGGAGTCAGGCCATCAGCAAGATGGCCGACGAGTGACCCGCCCACCGTGAGCCTCATAGATACTCGTCCGTCTTTATGTGCGATGCTAGCGAGTGGTGTTTTTTGACAGCTGCCGTAGCCGACCACTAGGGGGTGATGGAGAGCTTAGTTCATGACGTACAGCAACCTGAAGGAACAAGCTGGAGTTAGAAAACAAAAATATTGTGACCTTTGACCTTTGATTAATAATAATAATAATAATAATAATAATAATAATAATGATAATGATGGAACCATGCTAATGCCGTTGTTTTGGTGTTGCTAGCGAACGGTGCCGGAAAACCTACTTGATTGTGCATCGCCAATGAAACACAATCGTCCGATGGCTCAGATGTAAAAAACATAATGATCTTATGATGAATCTTTACGCCACATCACTGAAACCTCTTGAAGTGAATGGTCTTTGACCCGAAGCCTCGGCGTCTTGCGGAGTCGAGTCGGAGCCGGCGCAGGACGGAGGATGCAGCCGCGGATAAAGCAGGAAATGAGCCCGAGGCCACGTCCCGGCTCAATGAGGAGGAAAAGAAAAACCTCGTGTTGGTCTCAATGAAAGAGCAGGAACAAACTCCATTCACCCGCTTTTCAACCTCGCGGCCGGCGGCGGCGGGGGGGCGGGGGGGCGCTTTGCTTTGGTAATGGACGCTTTAATCTGCTCGGCCTCGAACCGTTGAGGGTTCAGAGCTTGGTGAGAGTTCAGCGCTTAGCGCTTTTACAGCGGCTAACATGCTAACCTCTGCTCCGCACGCACACGCTCAGTGTTGACTGAGGCGCTGAAGCTCCGCCCCCCCCCCTCCTCCTCCTCCTCCCCCCCTTGTGTGGAGCAGACATGTGAAGTGGGAGCGGGGCCGTGTGGGGGGATCCGCCTCGGGGGGCGCGGCCTGCTTACTCTGGACGCCACACTTGTGTTTCTCTGACCAAGCGAAGCAGAACGAAGCTCGTGACGTAACGGGCCGAGTTTGACTTTGTGACGGGTTAAAGCGTCTGTGTGTGAGACACAGTGACATCTAGTGGTGAAGCTGCACGCTGCAGAATCAGTTCCCTCTCCCTCGTCCTTCAGCTCCCGGCGCGTGGGAACATCGATGGGGGAACAAGGTGTTTGAGTTTTGTCCATTCTGGACTCCTGGAAAAACTGTGGTGCTGCAGCACGGCGCCCTCTGGTGGAGAGGAGGCGCTGCAGCGCAAACTCAAACAGAAGACGTGGTCTTTAAAGGGACGTGTAGATGAGAAAAGTGGCAAATCTCATCCCCCCTTTCTTACCTTCTGTTTCTCATCTCATCGTTTCCTTCTTCTCATCTCTCTCTTGTTTCTTACGTCATTTTATCTTCTCTCCAATCTAATCTGATCTAATCTGATCTAATCTGATCTAATCTGATCTAATCTGATCTGATCTCATCCATCATCTTAAATCTCCTCTTTCATCGTCGCTCATCTCTCGGCCGTGACGTCATCATATTCCTCTTCTCACTTCTCCTATTTGATCTTATTCCTCAAATCTAATCTCATCTCATCTCATCTCATCTCATCTCATCTCTCATCCCTAATCTCTAATCTCATCTCACACTCTTCCCTGCCGTCTTACCTTACATCCTTCATTTGATCACATATCATCTCACGTATCTAACATACATTCATCACATTCAGTCTCTCGTCTTCTTTCGCATCATCTCTCATTTTTCAGCTCATTTTTTCAGCTCTCAGATTATCTCATCTCTAATCTCATCTGATCTCTGATCTGATCTCAGATCTGATCTCTGATCTCATATCTGATCTCCGATCTCTGATCTCCGATCTCTGATCTCCGATCTCTGATCTGATCTCTGATCTGATCTCTGATCTGATCTCTGATCTCCGATCTCTGATCTGATCTCTGATCTGATCTCTGATCTGATCTCTGATCTGATCTCTGATCTGATCTCTGATCTGATCTCTGATCTGATCTCTGATCTGATCTCATCTTCTCATCCCACCTGTAGAATCTCCGATCTGACCTGATCTCCTCATGTCTCCTGTCAGCCCACATGTCCTCTGACTCTCCCTCCTCTCCTGTGGTTGTAAACACCGTTGAGTCTCTGTTGCCGCTCTGCGTCCACATGTTGACAGAGTGACTCACTCTCTTCATGAGTCTCAGGTCGAGTGTGTTCAGTCAGAGGTTGTCAGCGTGTCGTCGTCAGCGGGACCCTGTCTGCCTCCATCTTTAATTCATGCCCGCGTGAAAAGCAGGGCAAATTCATTTGGAGCAGATTGGCCAAATGCGTTGCCCGAGAGCCGATTGGCCGAAAACAGCCGAGTCACATCTGTGTGGAAGCGGGAAACTCCAGAAACAGAGACGAATGAAACGGCAGGTGAGTCGAGGGCAGACGAGAGGAGACGTGGTCAATGAATAAGTAATGAGCAGCAGCACAATCACCCTGTGTGTGTGTGTGTGTGTGTGTGTGTGTGTGTGTGTGTGTGTGTGTTTGCTCTTCAACCTGCAACCTTTCTGTTCCCGCCGCCGCAGTAAAATGTCAAATGAGCCACAGGCGGCGGCTGCTAAACACTCAGAGCCGTGAAAGGGAAGCCTCTTTTCAGCGCCACTCAAAGGTTAGAGCGCAGGTCACGTGACGCAGAGGCAGCGATGGCCGACGATGTGGCGTCCACTCAGACGCCTTCATGTTTTTTTTGTGTATTTAACAAACCCGGAGTTTCTCTTTTTTTTTACTATTGGTGTTTTTTACTTTGTTTTTTAAACTTTATTCGTTAAAAAAAATTATAGATACTTTTTGTTATATGTTAGAATTTCTTTGTTATATTTTTTTGTTTTTTTATTTCTTTTTTATCGTTTTAAATCAGCTTATATGATTTTTGGAATATAGGATTTTTATGCTACATTAGGTTAAACGTGAGACTTTACCTGTAAAACATTTAGAATAATTCTTGTAGTTTTGTTATGGCCACAGTGTTTGATTGAAAATGGAGTCACTGACCTGGTTTCGCTCCTGAAATATGAAGACTGACTGAGCTGGAATGCGCAGCAGGATTAGTTATGAATCTAATACAGAGAAATGATCTGTGTTAGTGTCTGTTTCAGTGGGAATGAGATGGAGAGATTTGACCGAGGTCCTGACCTCCGGCCCTCAGGCCGCCGCTCTGCTGTGGCAGAAGGCGGGAGAGCGTGAGTGTATTCTGTCGCTGATCGAATTCGACATGCGACCCCCGTCTCCCATCGACCTGCGACGAAGCATCGACGAGGCTCTTCGTGGTGGTCCGCTGCTCTCAGGAGGCCTCTTCTCCAACATGGGCGAGGCTCTTCATGGTGGTCCGCTGCTCTCAGGAGGTCTCTTCTCCAACATGGACGAGGCTCTTCATGGTGGTCCGCTGCTCTCAGGAGGTCTCTTCTCCAACACGGACGAGGCTCTTCATGGTGCTCCGCTGCTCTCAGGAGGTCTCTTCTCCAACATGGACGAGGCTCTTCATGGTGGTCCGCTGCTCTCAGGAGGTCTCTTCTCCAAACCCTCGTCGTGGATCCACGCCCACGACACAAACAGCAGCTCCTTCACTTTCCCTCCAAACCACGTCAGCTACGGCTGGATGTTGGACACAGATTCCATCTCCATGTCACTGGATCACTTCCAGGCCAGAGAGCGAACACTGTCCCCTGGTGGTACACCTGAGTACTGCAGCAGCGTGGGCTCCCAGAACACCTTGTTTCAAGGAGAGGACTGGAGCTCGGTGCTGTCAGCAGCCATGCACAAACACCAATGGGCTTCGGAGGATGTTACAGACCTGTGAACCCACAGGGTCAGGTGACCTCTAGTGGTCACACTGTAGATTACAAACAACTCAATCCCCTTCGTTAGAAAGATCTGTGACGGAGTTCAGGAAACCTCCGAGTGTGAAAGGTCAAAGTAAATCCACTTAGAGTTTGAATCACGGAACTCATGGAACCCTTCACACTGCACCTTTAAACCGCGCACTCTTCTCTTCAGAGTTATGAAAATGTGGTTTTACGAGTGGAGGACTTTGACTTCATGTCTCTTCTGTCCTGATACTTGGCAGAAGATATCAGATGTATAAAGTTACACACTCTGTGTGTGTGTGTGTGAATGAACAGGGTTTTAAAGTTCACCTGACCTGAATCAAGTTTTATCTCCTGGTTTTATACAAGTTTTTCTGTAAATTCAGTGAAATGTGTTATTTATTTCATTATGAATTGAACTAATTTATTTATATGAATCTATTCAACCTCTGTAAAGAGGAACAGGATTAGATGTTTTCACTTTGGTGTAAATAAAGACACTTTTTAAAGCATTTTCTGTCCAGTTGATTAGATTTAGGTGAAATTCATTCATCTCTTTCAGCAGAAATGTAATATCAAAAATGTTCACTCAGATTTCTAATAAATATTTTAATAACAATGTATATTGTTAAACCTGGAGCTGGTAAATCTTACAAACTACCTTTGAGTATATGTTATTATCTTGATTGTCCACAGACATCTGAATATCGGCTGTAATCAAACCAAAGTAGAGGTCAAAGGTCAAACTAAGCCCAGGTAAACAACAACAACAAGGAAAAGGACTGTGTTTGGAGAATCTCCCTTTAAAAGAAGGCAGGTGTTTCTCTCTTCTCTTGAATCCAAACTGAAGCAAGATGTAATGAATCCTCACCTGCTCCTCCTCAGCTCCTCTCACCTGGCTGCCTCTGATTGGTCCATCAATTAACCAGCCGGGAGGCGGAGCCTTTATGTTTGGTGGATCCTCAGTGAGACGACCTCAGCGATAAGCTTTCAAACAACTTCAGCAAAAAGCATAGAGAGATGAAAATCAGCAGCGTGATGATCTGTGAGATGATCTTCATGGTGACGCTGGCGTCTGTGAGCAGCTGTGAAGGATCAGAGCTTCCACCTGAGCTCAGAGGAAGACTTCTCCTCAGGAGTGAAGGATCAGAGCTTCCACCTGAGCTCAGAGGAAGACTTCTCCTCAGGAGTGAAGGATCAGAGCTTCCACCTGAGCTCAGAGGAAGACTTCTCCTGAGGAGTGAAGGATCAGAGCTTCCACCTGAGCTCAGAGGAAGACTTCTCCT
>JAFBJT010032311.1:0-12321 GCA_016785325.1 Chascanopsetta lugubris | reverse complement strand
ACACATATATACATATATACATACACATCACGATCTCAAAATGTTTTTTTTAGAAATAGCCAATTAGTGTTTTCTGCCGATGAGATTCACAATGCAATTGAGCACTCGCGTGGATGATTTAGTTCAGGTCCTGGTTCTGGGAATGGCTCTCCCTTTGAAGAATTGTTACCTGCCAGATTGGTTTGCCCTCAGGAATACACAGCCACATACAGTAGGGCCATTTTTCAATACCTTGATGCAAAATAAAATGTGTATGTGAAAACAAACCGTGGTGCCCACGAGTCTGACAGACTGAGTTTGTTGTTGGAGTTTTGCTGTGAAGTAAACACAATGGGGCGGTGTGTACATGTCACATATTAAACGAGTAACCCTCAACCTTTCCCTCAAGCGTGTAGTAGAACCCATGGTAGCCCTCTGTTATCGGAAAATCTCTTTTGTTTGTCCAATCTGGGCTACTGTAAAAACCTGGTGGCGCAAAATGGCAGCTTCTGTAAGATGGCCAATATAAAGAGCTCATTATAGCAAGGCATGGCAAGGCCGCTTTGTTTGTATGGCGCATTTCATACACAGGGCAACTCAGTGCGCTGTACGTAAAATCAAGGTACACATTATAAAGCAAAATATAGTAAAATGCTTTAAAAGAGCGTAGAACTATTACATTTTTAATGCATCTGGTTTGGTTTCTGAAATCTACATATAAGGTTAGTTTGTGGTAACAGAGATAAATATATCACTTTGAGGCCAAACTATATGGGAAGAACTGAGATCCACATGTATGAGAGGAAAGCAAAGAGCAGACCCTCAGTTGCCATCAGCACCCTGCCCAGCCCTCATTTCATTATATTATGAGTTGGAGTGTGTTTGTGCAGAACCCAAAAGGATTTAAACGACCACCCTGAGGACCAGGGGAAGTTAAGGTTTGGAAACCTGGTGGTAAGTCTCATTCTAGGGGTCTCATTCTAGGGGTCTGCATCAACTATCAGGCCAACTTTGCAAAGATGTCCCTTTACTATCAAAATAAGAATGCAATTCTGTATCCCCAGTAGATAGACACAACCTTGGCCCACCACATATCTAGAACAGATCCACGAGGCTGTCTATAAAGTGAAAAAAGGTCAACTATGCTAAAACTGCTGATTATGTGTTCATAATACTTGTTTACCAATATTAAGAAAATGAATAAATAAATAAAACAGGACAGAGCCCATAGAGCCCAATTACATCACATAGTGTAATAAACTGGGCTCGGAAACCTCATAGGGTACAGTGGTTTGGGTCTGATGAAAAAATACTAATCTTTTTGCTCTTTCTTGCTCAAATTGTTATTTTTACTTATTGTTACTAGGATTATTTTTACTTTGGACACCGCTCGAAATCACCGGAGGAATTTTTGCAATGCAGCTTTTTTCCTATATATTTTTGTCCTTTTATCCTAATATATTTTCCAATATCAGTGACAAAAACGAAAGGGAGCATAGGGGGAGAAAGTCCATGGGTCTGCATTTATTTGATTAGTAAACAACTATAGTATAGTATGATATTGTATATGATGTGGAGGCAATTATTTCCACATCATATACAGAACACAGAAATTAAATGGAACATACAAATGATGAATGTGTGAATTGTGAGGGGTAGGGTAAAGTTTATGGTATGCAGGTGCAAAAAACAATATTTCCTATAATTGTCAATAAATCCTGCACACAGTAAGTTAAACAAACCTATTTTATATTAAAATCTGAATCCTAAATTATACATATTATATAAATATGATTTGTTTTTGACTTACATCTTACACAGTGTAAGTGGGAGCTTCTTATATTTTATTCATTCATTTATGTATTCTTTTTATTATAATTATTAGTATCTATGTATTTGTTAATTTGTTTTGTAATGACCTATTTTATTCCTAATATAACATTTTTTAACATGTTCTCAAGATTTCAATCTCCCACACAAGATCCATGCTAACCTGAAATGTGTCCGTAGTGAGCTGCACAACCTTTTCACTATGAT
Organism: Chascanopsetta lugubris; assembly: GCA_016785325.1. Lineage (NCBI taxonomy): Eukaryota > Metazoa > Chordata > Actinopteri > Pleuronectiformes > Bothidae > Chascanopsetta > Chascanopsetta lugubris. The sequence continues at coordinate 10,305 of JAFBJT010032311.1, read as the reverse complement.
TATGTGTAACCTTGCCCAGCGAAGGCTGGTCTGTCACTCATGACATTTGCTTTATTATAATGTTTAAATGGTGGCGGTGGTTTATGTGCAGCCCACCTGAGACTGCTGGTCCCAATCTGATGCCCCCAGACTCAACCAAAGGCCACTTGTCTCCTGGCCTTTAGCTCCTGGGGTGACCAATTTATTGTCGTCTTTTTTTCATCCTAAAGCTTCATGTGCTTCTTGTATACTATCACGTAACACCAGCCCTCTGACGTGACGCAGCAAGGCTTTCTTTGAAGACACCTTATTATATTAGAGTTTTCGTTTTTCAGCGGTCATAACAGTGTTTATAAGTATATGCTTAAATTCATTGATGAGTAGATTTTGAGTGTAGAAAAACTACAACTACTTTGACTATTAACTATTTTATTGTTACAAAGGTTAACTGGAATACTGAAATTTTAAATTTGCTGCATTAAAGGTGCAGTGTGCATGATTTACAGCATATGTTGTGTTTCCACTGACAGCGACCAAGAATGAAATAAGTATTTTGACGTATTTGAATGTGAGTATAATCTCAAACATGCATAATTTGTTTTCATGTCTCCAGAATGAGCCTTCATATTTACATCAGGAGCAGATCCGCTAGATGGAGGCCGCCATGTTGGATTCACATGATTTTACAGGAGCCCAGAATGGACAAAACAAAACAACCTTTGAGTTTTAATGATAAATGACAGTTTCCAATATGCTTGGATAGAATGCATGAGGTGAACAGATGCTTCTAAAGATGAATTGGGTTTCACTTGTAGTCAACAAATACAACTTCCATAATGTTCTTCCATAAGAGCACTTTGGACCCTAGATTAATTGTTTATACACTTTTAAAACTACTAGTAGTAATTTGTTGCAGTGCATTTCATTATAAACCGCATATCCAATATCAGGTCACAGGGGTAGCAGCTATCACCCATGGGGCATTGCACCTGACCCCATTGGATTCTTCTGCAGGAGGTTAGTGTCAGGACTTGGCAAGAAAACTCAGGCACAGACGAAATCACACTTCAAAGTACAGCCTTTTATCACCACACGGGTAAGCAGGGAACAGGGAAAGGCGTAATCCAGGACATAAGCATAGAGTCGAAAGCCAGTAAATCCATAAAACGAGGGCAAAGACAAGATAGGAAACCGGAGCCGTGAGGACAAGGAAAGGAGGACACAAGGGGGTTAAAGACACGGGACAATCACAAGGAATAGGGAGCAGGTGAGATGCGGATCAGGATAATCAGGGAGAGAGCACAGGAGGAAGTAGACAGCACAAAACACACACAGGGCAGAGGACTTCACAATAAAACAGGAAATGATACATAAGGGCATGAAAATATCAGGACATGACAGTTTGTCCACATGGTTGACGGGGGCATTCAGGGGGTAATGTAGGGTACTGTGTGTTGCCCAGGGATACTTCAGCATGTGGCGTTGGGAAGGTTGGAAGTGAACCTCTGACCTTTTGGGACAATAATTGAAAAGCGAATACAATGGTATAAGCTTTCTTGCCAAATAAGCTTTATATGGTATAATAATATGCTTTCAAATGTTTATGGTCAAGTTTGATTTTCAAATAAAAGTGGAGGGGAATTGCTTTTTTTGTCAAAAAAATTATTATTTGTTTTAATTAATTATTAATACATTTTTCTTGACACCTCACCAGTTGTTGATCAAGAGAGAGAGAGAGAGAGAGAGAGAGAGAGAGAGAGAGAGAGAGAGAGAGAGAGAGAGAGAGAGAGAGAGAGAGAGAGAGAGAGAGAGAGAGAGCGGCTGTTACTCTGTCACTGCGGCGTAGCGCTGATGCACACACAGATGCGCACACACCAATACACACACACACACAGCCACTTCGCACCCATTCAGATGTATTGAACATCGTATAATCATTATCCACACCAACAGCCCCCGTAGTCAACAAGTCAACAAGTCACCCCCCCCACCCCCCATCAACAAATCGCCGCCGACCTGGTAGATGGCCTTGACTTGGTCATTCAAAAGTAGCTTGCATGGCGAAAAAGTGTGGGCACCCCTGCCTTATTCATCCAGTCTCAGAATTGATTTGTTCACGGTGATTTCAGCGGGAACATCGGCTCCCACTGAAGTTCCCGGAACCTCCCAAGAGAGTGTGTGTTTCGTTGAGCCTCTGTGGTTCTGACAGTCTGTCTCTGCTCTGTGCACAAATAGTTTTCAACAATTTCCACAAACACTTTGTCTGCTCATATTATCGTGGGCCTCTCACCGAACCCCACCAGCCGGTATCACACAACAATCCTGAAGTAGAACAGCAGCCTGCACTTGCTATCCAGCTGTGAGGACAGAGCAGAAAGGAAATTTCAAAATCAGAGTTGATTTGAATATTTGTCAAGACCCTGCTTTGTTTGCTTATTGTTGCTGCACTCAGGTGTTTTCATCCTCACATCGGCATTGTGATACACAGTGTAGCAGAGTTTGACACAGCAAGACAATGAAACCTTGAATAGAGTGCAGTTGTTCTCTGCAGACAAATCCAAAGGTTCTTATGGCACCTGTTCCCTCAATACAATGACGTTTGCACTGGATGACTAGCGATTGCTCAATTATAATCTCTGTTACAAACAGCTTTCATGTTTTATTCAGCAAGATAATCTTCACAGGCGGGCACCTCTTAAATGATTCCAAATGCATTAGTTTGGAGTAACAGCTCCTATCAGGCCATTAACATTCTACACCCGTCACATGACTTCATCATCATCACCACCACCACAGAAAACAGCAGAACAATGTCCCATTAGTCCCATAACCTTATTATAAGCGTACGGGCGTACGCAACAAACAAGCCCCATAATTCACATACAGGCAATTTACTGACATGTTGGGTATTGTTTAACAAAACCTTTAAAGGTGCAGTGTGTAAGACTCTGTGAGATCTAACGGTTAAATTGCATGTTGTATCCGTGACCTGACCCTCACCTTTCTGAGCATGTAGGATAATGTATGGTGGCCCTCGGCTGTCATTAAAACTCAAAGGAGGTTTAGTATACAGTCCAGTCTGGGCAACTGAAAAAATATGGCGGTAACCATAGAGAGGACCCACTCCTCATGCACAGGCTTATTCATTGGGAATAAAAATATATTCAGGTGATAATGAAAATGTTTGTTTGTAATTTTTTATATTTTTTTCTACAAATAGAAGTGACAAAATAGACTGAAATCTTACACACTGCACCTTTAAGTTTTTTTAGACCTGTGTTAATATCTGACTGTATGTGTGCATTTGAAAAACTCACCCACTTTGCGATGAGTGAGGGGGAATTGTTGGCATGTTAGCATGTTTTGACCTTTTAACAATCTGCTTGAGTGAGTAAGATTTTGGTCATTTTTGTCACTTCTGAAAGTATTACAAAACATAAACATACTGACATTTTCATGAATGTATAATAATATTTTATTTTTTTCCTTTACCCTAAATTGAGCCCACTAAGGTATACTTACATGTGGAGGGGGATCCTCTCACTGGGGGCCGCCATGTTTTTACTGTAGTAAAAGTGGACGTACCACACCTTGTTGCAGTTCTGCTCTCTATCCTTCTCACACACACACACACACACACACACTCTGCCACCTCATCACCCAATCACCAGCCACACCCACTCCTCACAGCTGCGCCTCCTCAACTCATCACGGGCTCCTTCATATACCCCTGTCCCCCCATGACTCCTCTGCCGGTTCGTAATGTCTTATACTTACCTACCAGCGTTCCTTGTTCTGCCTCCTCGACCTCGACCTCGACCTCTGCCTGTTCCTGACCTTCCTCTGTCTCCTGTCCTCGGAAACCCAACGCCTGGTCCCGTTATCGATTACGAACTCTGTCTGCTCCTTACAGCTTGTGTTGACACTCTCAGGAAAGCTTCCAAAACGTACTCCCTGGTCTGTCTGCCTTCGTACTGCTCTTGGGTCTTGTCACCACCTGTTACACTCCTCCTTTGAGTTTGAACTATATCTGAAATCGACCACAGGTTCTCCTGCATGTTCAGAAGGGCAAGGGTGAGGTGATGTATACAACATGCAACTTCACCTAGAAGTCACCAGATCTTACACACTGCACCTACACAATTATATAAATAATTAATATATATAATGTAAATATAATATATATATTATATTTATAATATAAATAATAATTATATAAATGAATAATAATAAAAAGTTATTTTATTTAAGTCAGACAGGATTTGATTTGTTTATGGAGCATCGCAGCCAGTCTGACCTCAAAAATAGAGATTTACTTTTCACACATCTTGGTACTTGTCTTTCTTTCCCTCTTGACTGACAGCATGCACACACTCCACCCACCCAGGCAGCTCTTAATGCCATTCAGAGCTGCATCATTTTCATCCTCCTACTCTGCCTCAAATGCACTTTTTGATGTCTTCACTCCCAAATCCTTTCTTTGGACCACGAGACGCCTTCCTCCCGTGGTGCACAGTCAACTTTTATTGTGATGGAAAACGATACATCCCCATGAAGACGCAGGAGTTCATCATGACGGCAGCAAATCTGTCCTTTTGTTGCCAATGTCCCACATTTAGGGAAACTAATCTTCAAGTATGAAATGTGTAAGATTTGAGTCATTTTTGTCACTTCCATCTGTAGATAAAACAATTTATATATAGGTGTATAATCATCTGAATATATGTCTTGCTTTTTACGTAACTCTAAAATGAGCCCTTTAAAGGTGCAGCGTGAAAGATGTGGTGAGATCGAGTGGTGAAGTTGCATCTTGTATCCATCACCACACCCACACCCTTCTGAGCATGCATGAGTACCTCTGGCAGACTTCATTCATACATTCATTCATGTCATTAAAACTCAATAGATTAGTATGTTCACTATGGGCTACTGTAAAAACATGGCGGCCCCCAGAGGACCCCATCCTCATGTTAATATACATTAATGGGCTCATTTAAGGGTAATGGATAAAAATAAAACAGAAAGGTGATTACAAATTCATGAACATGTCAGTATGTCATAATTTTGTAATATTTTTCAATGTGACAAAAATGACCCAAATCTTACACAGCACCTTTAATGTATATTTACAGCAGGAGCAGGTCCACCCTATGGAGGCTGCCATGTCTTTACAGTAGCCCAGAGTGGATGTACTGAGCATATTATGAGCTTTAATGACACCCACGGGCTACCATAGGTTCCCCTGCATGCTCAAATGGGAGGTGATGGGTACAATGTGCAACTTCACCAGTAGATGTCACCAAATCTGCACACCACACTGAACCTTTAAACACAACAGCAGTACATTTCACACCACAGATTCACACCAATTACTTCAATCCCCTCCCCACACTTGTCACTTCTCATCAACACTGGTGTCACGTCTCCCCCCGCCCCCGAACCCCCGGCACCCTCCCTGCCCTCAAGTATGTCAATGACACAAGGGAAAGAAAAACACACTGCCTCTCAGAGATGCTGCCTATCTCTGACACCACCTGTGTAATTCACCACTGCAGAGCCAATCAACGTCTTCATCCAACTGCCTCCTGCATGCCCCGAGTAACATTGAAAATCATTTTTGCCTGTGTTCAACAGGCTATCATGTGCCAGATCACCTCTGGATATTTTCTCAGTATCAAGACTCATTTCTATGGTGGGGAATTGTCACAGTTTATCCACAAAATTCAGCACCTTGCACACAGAAGCAGCTGTTTTGTTCTGAAGAGCATCTGGCTTATCCAGATCCAGACCAGTGTGAGGGAAACAGAGCTACATAGTGCAGCAAATAGATGCTCAGTTTGAGTGACTGGGTGAATGTAAACTGTACTGAAAGTGCCTCAATGGCTCCTCAAGACTTGAAAAAAGGCATATAAATACAAACCATTTACCAAAAGACATTTAACGATGTAAATGACAAACCTTCAGGTATAACAAGATAAGTGAATCCCAACCTTCTTTTTGTAAAAAAAAAAAAAAATATCATTATTATAATCATTATCATTATCATTATTATTATTTCAATATGGATAATTGACTATTTTATGTATGTATGTATGTATAAGTCACGACTTCGGTCAGGACTTTGAAGGAGAATCCAGGTGCAGACATCGTTCAGGATCAAAAGACGAGGAACAAAACAAAAGTTTCCCACCTTTACCTTCTTATTATTTAGTAGTAATTTTGTATACATTTTACAATAATTTAGCTAATTGATGGATTTAATCTTACACATGCAAAACAGCTTGCAAAACAATTGCCAATTGGCAAAAAGTTGGCAAAAACAATTGCCAAGAAAATTCAAAATGCCTGACTCCCTATCGGGTAATGGTCCATAAAGATTTTTTGTTCAGGGACATTATAGACGTACTATGCACCAAATAAAAATTGGTGTGACAATCTATATTGTATATGTCATGTACCGTTATTTTTGTGCCTTCATGTGTCTGTTTCAGGTGTCTTATTGTGAAGCCCTGATCCTTGTGTGTGCATGTCACGTCTACTTCCTCCTCATTTTCCCTGATCACTGTCACCTGCGTCTGCATCTGCATCTGATTCTCATCCCCACTCATTGCCGTGCGTATGTAACCCCCTTATATCCTCCCTGTCATTGCAGTGATATCACTCGTTGTACCTCGCAGTCCGCTGCCCTTACTCAGTGTATCACAAAAAACCAAACACCCTCAATAATATCAACACTTTAGTCTCTGTTGCTGTCAGGTTCACAGGACCAGCATGCGCCGGATATCCAAAGCAAATGCTGGTTAAATGTTTGTATGGACCATCTTAGAATTTAACATTTGGTGTGGTAGTGGAACACAAAAATACGTTGCAGATCTGCCCCCGTATGAAGAGTTATTCAGGGTAGACATCTGAGGGTTTCGCCTTTTCTGTCAGTCGCTCTAAAATCCACCACACTCGCCCTGGCTGTCATGGCCGACTCTGTCAACAGATTGCAGAGAATCTGCCGGATAAACACAGCAAAATTGAAAATGAAACTTGGCAGCTCACACACATACATATACACACACACAGACATACACAGACTCTAAGAAACCAGGGCAAACATTTGTGAATAACCCACTGTCGACAGTTGTCCTTAAAAGCGATGAGAAATAGAATTGGGATCGGTTGGAGGCAGATATAACACGAATCTTGTTCAGAATTCAGTTTGGGTGCAATCATGCAATGGGAATAATTCATGAGGAGCGCATCACATGAACAACTCTGTAAAGACGTTAAAATAATTAAATATGGCTTTCCATTTCATTAATGCCCATCCACATTCCAGTGTCTCTGCGGTTTTCACGCCATCCTCAGTAAAGACAGCATTTTTGGCAATAAATAAAGTATTGATTGTGCAACACAGCAATCATGCAGCGGTGATGATGATCGAAATGGACATAACCTTCCACAGCAATGGGTTAAAATGATCCGCCATTCCACCATTTGGCTTCAGCAGTCACATCCGTTGAGCTCGAGGTGATAATTGCGCAATAGAAAGGTGTATAGCAGAGTCAGGGCTGTTGACAGCTGTGTTGGTGTATAAAGGAGGTCATCAGCCACAAGTGGGACAACACGTCACATGGTCTCACCGGTTTGATTGAAAATAGCTGTTATGCTGTGTACCTGCTGCTCTGTGACGGCCAAACCCCTTTAATGCAACAATTACGTGCGAGAAGTACATTTGTTTTTTCTCCTCTCAGAGAACATTGCACATTGCACAGTGTTAAGTGCCTCCTTTTCTCATTGCAGATAACTGTCATCAAAACAAGATGGTTAATTGTGTTTTAGGAACAGAAACATGTAAATCTGTACCACACTACATAGATTTTTAGTAGTAGTAGTGTGTAAGATTTGGTGACATCTAGTGGTGCAGTTGCATGCTGTATCCATCACTTCACCGGGACCCTTCTCAGCATACATGATAACCCATACGATGGCCGTCAGTTGTCATTAAAACTCAAAAGATGCTTAGTATGTTCACTCTGGGCTACAGTTTTTACAGTAGTAATGTTTTAACATGGCAGCCCCCGTAGAGAGGACCCGCTCCTCATGTAAATATACATCGATGGGTTCATTTTTAGGGAAATGGGAACAAAAATACATTGAAGTCAACGTGAAAATGCCGGTATGTAATTGTTTTGCAGTATTTCTTTCTACCAATAGAAGTGATGAAAGAAATCTTACACAATGCACTTATATGTATATATGATATAGGCTATCTCTCCATATTCTATTGGAGATGGCTCCTACACAATCATGTCATGTCATTTTCAATTGCTCATCAGTAATCTCAGTTGAGGGGTATTTCTACCAGTGCACATAGGGCCAGTCTGTTTACCCTTTGGTATTTCACAGCCCTTAGTGGTTGTGTCTTTCTACATTTGACATTGATTGGTTTATTGATGAGCAAGCATCAATATGGGGCACCAGGATGGGGATGTGTTCATGTGTATCAAATATCTATTATGATCATATCTGACATGACACTCAGTGTATATACATAGTCAGAGAAGGTTGAGGAGTTGACATTACTCCATTCATGCATTCCCTCTGCCACAAGTAAGTGAGCCCATAGATTGTGAGGTGATGAAAAACTGCCTCCATACGTCCAAACCCAACAATTGAGATGTGAATATGCCCCTGCAGTGAGACGGTAAGATACAGTATCTGATGATGAGGGCTTGAAAATCACTGAGGATCCTCCATGTTTCTTTACATTGTTCTTTTCAAAATAAAATGTTTCCATTTAATTTGCATTCACTCTCTGCAGCACTGAAGCATTTGGACCATACCGGCACTTCCCCCAGGGAGTACTGTCCCACAAGGTGAAGAGGCTATCCTTGATACCTTTGATCCTCTTATTCTTGGCAGTATGTCTTCCTGAAAGCCAAAAGTAATAGAGTTGGAAAACTGCCAAGGAGGCAGTTTAATTGTTGTCTGGGCTGAGTGGAGCTCTAAAAGACTATTTTAATTATTATGATAATATGGCTGTGGCTGAGTCCTGTTCTGGTCAGTGATGCTGCAGGATCAGTCAATAAATCTGAGTGTAGTATTAATGGATTAATTTTCCTACAATGGCGGATTTAAAAGCTAAATCATCAATAAGTGATCCCTTATCGTTCACATCATTGTTGATGTTACGTGGAGTTGTTTCTCCACCTGGTGACGATGAGTAAATGTATTTCTAACTCTTTTCTAAAGGTTTTCCATCATATCTGCTGTAAATAAAGTCAAACATCAGATCAATAAAGGTGATGGAGTTCATACATACATCATACAAGTGCACAGTTCGGAAGATCTAATTGTATGGTTCAAAGGTCAGGGTTCCAGTGTTGGGAGGTGAAAGGTGATGGTTAAGGCTTAGGGCAGAGGATAGAGTTAGGCTGTTCATGGGAGGGGAAGGTGGAGCCCTTAAAGAATAAATTCTTTACCAGTATAATAACTCCACTGACAATATAGAGGACAAGCTCAACTCAGGTTATTTAAATCTCTTGTTCAGTCGCTGTGCTCGTATGGATCAATTCCACCGATTTGCTTCTTTTTTTGGAGATACCGAGCATTCGGAACAGGGTCCAGCTTGTCTCGGTTCGGTCCATCACCTTTATGTTTTGTTCGGGCCATTTATCCCTGTGTTTGTTCCTCTTTCTCTGCAGCACCGTGTCTAACTCAGCTATGAAAACAAACTTCCAAAATGGCGCTGGCGGCCCACAATGCATTGCAAGACCACGTGCCCTTCTGAGCGGCATAGTTAGGTTGGAGAGTGCCCTGTTTGATTGACATCCTCTAGTGCAGACACACACACCCGCCCACTGTTGTGACGTCACGAAAGGCTCTGTGCTTATTAGTGATACTTCTACACCATAACAGTGTGTTAACCTTAAGCCCCTACCCCCCTACAGCGGTAGAGGCTTAAGGTTATGGGGATAGGGGTGAGGGTGCATGATTTAGGGATGAAGGGGACCAGTACTTTAATCTTGCAGTTATCCAATGTTAGAGCTTGTTTGTAATTTTGAGGGAGCCTCATGGAGTTAAAGCAATTTTGAATTAAAGACCACAGAGGTCACGAGATATCTCACGTGTTGAGTGGAGATGATTTGGGTTCTACTTCATTAATAAATCACAACAAGTTCTGTATAATTATCAAGTCATTTGTTGATGAAGCACTGCTTACTGTGTGAGTCGCCCCCCCCCCCCCCCCAACACACACATACACATACACCCCCCCCCCCCGCTGCACACACACACACACACAAACACACACACACAGACACATGGTGAGAGACA
>JAFBJT010032277.1:44760-54764 GCA_016785325.1 Chascanopsetta lugubris | reverse complement strand
AGAGTCCAAAAGCACCTCAACTTACTCCTTTCTTAGTAAAGGAGGAGCAACCCTACTCAATTGCAATTTTGCTTTTTTGGTCATGACCCACCGCTCAATGCCAGATTTGAGAGCAGGAAGTATGGGGTGGGGTTTCCATTTCTTTTTCTTCCAAAAGAAATGGAAAGTGGTCATTCTTCAGAATGACCACTTTCCATTTCTAATCACTCTTAAACAAGACTGAGATACTTGATCTCCTTCACTTCGGGTAAGGACTCATTCCCTATACAGAGAACAGTCCTTCAATCTCCAGTTGAGAATCATAGTCTTAGATTTTGAGGTGCTGATCCTCATCCCTGAAGCTATGCACTCAACTGCAAACCGATTCAATGAGCGCTGCAGGTCATAGACTGATGATGCCAACAACACCACATCATCCACAAAATGCTGTGATGCATCACCATTCCACCAAGCTACAAACGGTCTATGCCATAAGTGCCTCGATAACAAGTCCATGAAAATCCCAAACAGGATTGCTAACAAAACACAATCCTGGCAGAGGCAAATTCCCACAAGAATTAAGTCTGTCACTCGTACACAGCAGTGGCTTTGAGCATAAATGATTTGGATGGTCCTGAGGAGTGACCCCCCCCACCCCATACTTCTGTAACACCCCCCACAGAGCGTCCCAGGGGACCTGATCATATGCTTTCTCCAAGTCAACAAAACACATGTAGACTAGATGGGCATACTACCAGGTCCCCACTAGGAACGCTGCAAGAGTGTGAAGCTGGTCTATCTCGACAGGTTCAGGAGTTCCTCAAAGGGTTCCCTCCACAGTTTGATTACCAACGCAGTCGGGGTCAACAATGCCCTATCCTTGCTGTACACAGCTTGGATGGTAATTTCCCCTCCGAGGGTGACAGATGGTTTGGAAAGTTGTCCTCCATGGATTCACCAAACTCCTGCCACATCTGCTGCTTCACCTCTCTAACAACTGAGGCTGCAGTCCTTTAGGTCTATCTGTACCTTGCAACTGCCAAGGTATAACAAATCCCTGAAGGCCTCCAACCTCAGCTGGACAGCTTCCCTGACCATCCGTGTCCACCACGATGTTCTAGGGTTACTGCTCCTTGAAACTACTAAGACATTGAGTCCACTGCTCTCAGTCTAAGCTTTGGCAACAGAAACTTCGAACACAGATCATTCTTTTTCAATTTCCCGAGCCTCTACAGGGATACAAGAAAAGCTCTGCCGGAGGTGGGATTTAAAGGCTTCCTGTACAGGGGCCTCCACCAGACATTTTTAGTGCACCCACACTACATGTTTGAGTTTTTCTTGTCTGTGCAAGGCCCAGATGGTTGCTCTCAGTTGTCAGCTCTACCCCTCTACATGTGAGAGTCCAAGACATATGGCCTCAGGTCAGATGACACAATTATAAAATCAATCATTGACCTTGGGCTTAGGTTTTTGTGGTACCTTACACAATTATGAGCCTCTGCATGTTTAAACATGGTGTTCATGGTGGACAATCAATGACCAGTACAGATGTCCAATTACAAGACACCACTTTTGATCAATTCTTGAATGCTGTTCATCCCAATCATGCCCTCTAAAGTGTCTCCATGATTGCCCATGTGTTCATCATAGTGCCCTAGCAAGAAGGATTCTAAGAAGGCTGCAAACTCTATTTGGTGCAAACAGAGAACAGTCGGTGTTACCTTCCTGAATGCTTTCAGATATAAAGAGGCAATCGTCTTGTCCACTGGGGCAAACTCCAACACAGCAGCGCTCACAGCCAAGGATGCAAAGCCATGGCTGTCCAAATGGGCCACACATCCAGAGCCAGGCCTCAAGCTTCCACTGGGCAGAATCGTTGTCTCCTCCACATAGTCATGTGGTCTTCCTGAACCATTCTTTGCCTGGCCCCTCCCCTGGGACTATTTGGCCTTGGGACACCCAACCAGGAGCACGGCAACATGGTTCCCGACTACACAGTTCTCAGTCACAGCTGAACTTTCACATTCAACCTTATACAATTCTATCCACATGTTGGACAGTGGGGATTCCTTTTGAAATGAACAGCTGAGATCGGGCCACTGCTGAGGTGTCATGGGTTAAATAACTAAATAAAGATACTAATTTATAAAAGGGCTGTACCTGATTACAAACATCTGTAAACAACTATGTAAACTATAATATACACCTCCAATGATATGCATTGGTGAATAGCATGAATTTAAAGTAACCAAAAACAGTTTGAAAAGGTCCTAAATTATTATCAGAATGTATTTACCTGACTTACTCTTATAAGTAATATCTAAAATAAAAAAAGCAAGATGGAAAATATAGTAAGATAGAACATAGAACACTGAAATGGAAATAGCCCTAACACCACAAGGAAACACTCGAAGAAAACAAATACAGCCATGATAACATCAACATTATTAAATTGCAATATGAAATAAATCAAGACCAGATGAAGGAAATGTTGGGGTCTTAAGGGCGACCAAAGTACGTCAGTTGTTTGTTTTTGCTAATTTGAACCCTCATTGTGTGTAGGGTGGGCTGCTAGTGATATCTGTTTTGGAACTGTTTTGCTGTCAGAGTAGGGGTAGAGCAGGAAAAGTGTTCAGCATCCTGATGGCCTGGTGGATGAGGCTGTCCTTCAGTCTGCCGGTCCTGACCCAGAGACTCCACAGTCTCCTTCCTGATGGCAGCAGGCTGAAGAAGCTGTGGGACGAGTGGGTGGGGTCGCCCACAATGCGGAGGGCTTTACGGGTGACAAGGTAACTGCAAATGTCATGGAGGGAGGGAAGGGAGACACGATTTTCTCAGCAGCTCTCACGGTGCTCTGGAGAGCCGTACCAGAACGTGATGCAGCTGGTCAGGATGCTTTCGATGGTGCCCTTGTAGAATGTGCACATGATGGGGGGCGGGCCTCCAGCTCTTCTCAGTTTGCGGAGGAAGTAGAGGCGTTGACGAGCTTTCTTGGTGAGTGATGTGACGTTGACTGTCCAGATGTGCACACTCAGGAACTTGGTGCTGCTCACCCTCTCCACAGCAGCACTGTTGATGGACAGAGGAGTATGTTGGGTGTGTGCTCCCCTGAAGTCAGTGACGATCTCCTTTGTCTTCTCCATGATCAAGGAGAGGTTGTCCTCACACCACAGGGCCAGGCGGCTCACCGCACCGTTGTTGAGACCCACCACAGTTGTGTCGTCCGCAAACTTCATGATGAGGTTGGGGCTGTGCGATGGTGTGCAGAAGAGAGATTGATAAGATTGTGCTTTTAATTCATTCCAATTAGCTTTCGGGTGTTAAGCAAGTGAATAAACTTTTGATAGATTGCAGCCCAGTGATATTGCATGAAATAGGGGAGGTTTTAGTTTGTCATTTAAAATGGCTGGAATAGTATTGGTGGTATATTCCAACCACGATTTGAGTCAAGTTTTTTTTTCACCTGTTATGCTGAATGAGGATGAGAAAGGAACAAGGCCATTCAAAATGAAATGGAACCTTGTTTTGAATTTCAACCTCTTCTTTCTTTGAAGTGATTGACATTCTCAGTATCGTTCTTTTCATGAGAGTTATAGGGATAAACGACTTCAGACTTAACATAAAATAATTAATTGATGTATGATAAATACTTATTAATTATGCTGCATACCTCTACCCAGGCTGAGTTACTAGTTTATCACGAAATTTATCAATAGTATAAACAAATAGACATCTTAGGATTTACAGAAAAGTAGTTTCTGTGAGTTCAAGACAAACTCACAAATTAAAAAGTAAGGGATTGATTTGACGTGCAGCTGACAAACAACAAATAACAACTGTGACTCATTGAGAATTGATGTGTTGCAACAATTAAGTTGTTGAGATTTTCAGGTAAATACCTCATGGCCAAGCAGGCAAGGGCAGTGTGTCCCAAGGCGGTAGCAAAGCTTAACACCATTGTCATTTAATTTACAGCATATATTGAATAATTTGCCATCCCAGTGTATGCTACCTGTGTTAATCTGAAGAGATATGTGCACAGTTGTACTATTGCAGTGCAGAGCTGTGGAGTCTTGAGAAGTCTCTGCACTGGCATTCCTGTTGATGTTTCCCACTGTTCCTGCGGCAGCCTTAATCCGGGCTCACCAGCGCACTGACTCCTCCCCTCACTAATACTGACACAAACAGGGTATTTTCATCCAGACCTTCAATGATTACTGACTGCAGGTGGCAAATTCTGTTCCCGGCTCCTGAGCTTCTTAGATGGCAATGCATTTGATAGGATTTAGTAACTGATCTAATCGTCGAGGACAGTGAGTGCCAGGTTAGGGAGAGATTAGAATCAGCGGCCTGTCCCCCTTTTCCACAGGCTAACCAATGAGAATAGAACACACCGAGAGTCCATTGTACTGGGCTATTTCATTACATGGATTTATGGGTGAGCAGTCGAGCTGACCGTATGTCTCACCCCTTCATTTGAATCTGCATGTTTAAATGCCATCACTCTCAAATAAATGACAGCTGCATGTTGAATCATCTACTTATAGAACCATATTAAAACGTTCCAGATAAGAAAATGACATAAGCGAGCTTTATCTTCAAGAAATTACCATGGCAATTGAAGATGGACCACATACCAGCCATGGTTATATAAAGGTCCGAGGGCCTTTGTGTTCCCTTCTGCTGTCCTTTAAAAAGATCTGCCGGGGTCCATGAGAGCTCACTGTGTGAAACTTTGCTAATATGTAGACTACCAGGCTTTTAAGAGCCGCCTTTGCAACAGCAACTTGCTGAAAGTGTGTTGACCTTGAGTTGATGTATAAGAGAAATGTGCTCATTATAGCAGAAGCCCCATCCCATTACAGAAATGTGTGCTTCACTCTGTTTCAATTTGTGCTTACTGTCCATCAACTTTCCACCACCTCTCTTTTTTTCCCACTATTGTCTTTTGTGTCCACCCTTTTTCCGTTTTCCCTGTTAATAAAGAAGACTGAGCCTGACAGGTACAGATTAGTCTCAGTGCTCTTCACATTTAAGAATCGCGTTAAAAGTGCACCGTTAAACCAGGATCACTCCCACAGGAGTGAAAAAGCTATTGAGGAGGCCAAGCCCAGCAGGATCTCGGGTTCACACAGTTTTCTCAGGCAGGAAGCTGCTACTGTTTGGCCCGTGTGAGGAGGAGACAGAGTGTCCTGTGGGCTCCCCTGTAGCTGCTTCTCTATAGGAGAAAGGCCACAGCACCCGGGGGTGGCCAAAGCAAATACCTCAGGTTATGACCACGTCAGATCAGCAGAAACATTTAACTCACTGGAGCTAACTCTCTGCAGATGCTTCACTGAAGAATTATGGGATTTTATTTTTGTTCATGTTCAGGGTCCCGTGTAAGTATCATTACAGTGATATTTGATTTTTACGAGTGTATAATGACCTTTATGTTTGTTGTTTTTTGAATGAGCACTTGAGGAACTGAAAGTTGGGTGAGGTGAGACATATGCATCTGCAATATGTGACTTAATCTCTAGATTTCCCAATTCTGACATAAGGTTCATTTGAATCAACCCAGACTTTATCAACACGTTCATAATCATCTTCTTATTAAATGGATTATATTGATTTCATATCAGTTGTTAATGGTGGATCTGTATATGATCTAAAAACTGTATTGTCACAAAATGAAGAACAATTACCAGATAGATAGATAGATAGATAGATAGATAGTATCCAAAAGCTCAAATTCACATTTGAACAATACAAACAGACAAACAACAAACAATAAATAAAAGTACGGGAAACAAAGTTGAAGCCAGAAGATCTGAGAAGGTGAGCTCTGGTGCACATTGTCGTAAAATATTATAGAATTTCACAATACAGGTTAAAAACAATACATTTTGGTGATTATGAAAATGTACATAGTATATCATTGTTTGTTTGATTTTGTTTGATGAAAGAAGTGACAAAAATGAAAGAACTCTTACACACTGTACTTTTTAATACATATATGTTCACCAATACACTAAAATGTTGAAATTCAAGTTTGGTGATTGCTCCATATCTTCTGACAATCTATCTTTTTAATTATATCTAGATTCAAAATTACCAACCAATTTTATAACATTTACATTATATATTCAATGAGAAGGTGATTATGAATATCCTCATGATTTAAATGAACATCATGTATGAACTACAGCAGTGGTTCTCATCTGTTGTGGCTTTGGGACCCAACTTCAAAAATGGTGAAAATATTACACACTGCACCTTTAAACAGGAAGTAGCTGAATTTGTTGAGCAACTACCCTGGTCCTTCCAAACTGTCCAGGGCCACCTGACTTCCTTTACTTTATAAAAATTTGGAAAAGGGCCAAACTACACAAACACTCACACACCTTTCACACATATAGCAGAAATGAAAACAACTGGCTGGATACATCAGAGGCAAGACTGGGACAAAATGGGAGAGAGTGAGAGACTGAATCGCCCTGTGGATGACGATCCAAAACATCTGGAATGAGGCACAGACAGCCAGAGGCAATAGAGAGGTCCCAGGACAGCACAGCAGCATGGCTCACGGAGCCTCAGTTAGGAAGAGGTAGACAGGATGAAGCATGAAAAGAGCGGGAGATTTTAGACTAAAGATTATGATGTTTCTTTAGCAAAGGTTATTCAGCAAAAGAGTGGAGCTTAAGCTTTGGTTATCAACATTCAGGATTGTAGGGTATATCATGGCTGCCCAGAGATAGGATATGTCCCCCGGAATAGAGCTGTGACAAGGAAGGTACAAAGCTATTTTAGACTCATAATTTGTTGAGAGACCTATAAAAGTGTTTGTTTGTTTTTAAAGTATCCATTTATTTTCAGATATGTCAAATACCCTCTAGTCTTAAAGGTGCAGTGTGTGAGATTTGGGGACCTATAGGTGATGTTGCATGTTGTATCCATCATCGTACCCTCACCCCCCTGAACATGCAGGAGAACCAATGGTAGCCTTCAGCTGTCATTAAAACTCAAAAGATGTTTAGTTTGTCCACTCTGAGATACGGTAAAAACATGGCGGCCCCTGTGGAGAGGACCCCCACCTCATGTAAATATACGTTAATGGGCTCATTTAAGGTTAATGGAAATGTTACACAATGCAGCTTTAAGGAGCAATGCATTACAATGCTGCTTTTGACTTAGTCTGATTTTTCTGGATTTGACAAAAGGAAAATGCTGCTACAGATGAAAATGGTTTGACTGTTGAGTTTTGGTAATAAGAGATAAATCAAATAAAGGATATTAGGCAGAGATGTGGTCAAGAAACTATCTCTGGTAAAAAAAAATAAAATAAAAATGAGCCTGCATCACAAGTCATCATTAACCACAAGCAGTTAAAGTTCATGGACCAGTGTGTTTAGTGGTGAATTTAAATGCCCCAGCTTTATGGGGCAAAGCTAGCATCACTTCTCATTTGGACATTTGACACATGGAATTTGCTGGAGGAGTCCCTCCTGTCCTTAACTTGTGCAGGATTCAGGCAGAACGCGTTCCGGCACCTGTTGTGTTGGGACCAAGACTTTTTTAACCTTTTTAATAGCATCCCGCATCTCTTGTCATGTCATGTCATCTTCAACTGCATATCCATTATTTAGGGTGGGGGGGCTTGTCCTACACATATAGGGCCATTTGGGATATCAGGGTCAGGGCTAGTGACACTGCAGCAGCGTTCAAGTGGGACTTGAACCAGTGACCTTTGCTACCAAAGGCAACTGCTCGAACCACTGAGCCACTGCGGCACACCTCTTGTGTCGCATGGAAATACATCATTTAAGGGAATACATGTTTTCCAACCAAAGCTGTATCAAAATCCTTTATTTCTATGTATGTAATTATCTAGTCTATCTATGCATCCGTGTAAAAACACCCTGAAGAAAACAAGTGTATCGATATGTTCCATACTTACTGCTAAGAAACACCTGCTAGTTATTTTGAATATGAAAAGAGATGCTCCACAGGAGCCAGGGGTAGAAGGAGCGACGGTTTCTTTCATAGATTTTAAGATTTGGATTTGTGCTAATATACAGAAAGTTAAATGAAAGACTTCATGTCTTCGAAATGTTTACATCTTTTATATAAAGAATTCATTTTTTCAGGACCAAAAAGGAGAAAAAATAACGTACAAAACAACACGTTAAAAACATCGGCATCAGTATCCACTAAAAATGTGTGCATTAGTACAATTAGTTGTTGTGGCCTGGATGTAATAGAGATTGAGCTGTAGGGAGATACTCTGGGGAGAAGAGAAAGAAAAATCTAATGACATTGTTTTACAGGAAGCCACCCACTAGGCTCAAGAGGAGTCACACTTTAAGATATTTAATATAATTTAAATTCCAATAGCATATTCCAAAGATCAGGTGTATGTATGTTGTTTTAATGACATATTCCCATGTTTATATTACTTGGAATCATTCCTGCTCTGGTGACCAGTGCAGGTTGAATAACATATCATCTGTTCCAAGAGAACCATCTTCATAATGTAGATATCCCCTGGTGTGCCATTATAACCCTGGAAGCATTAGAGTGTTGGTATTTATAATATGTGCACTCTCTGGAGGGTATATCTTCCTTAGCGCTTTATCTTTTATTAAGATATCGCAGTGGGAAGAAATATCATGGAAAAACTCTGGGAAAGGTCAAGCGCCTAGGAGGGACATGGAAAAAAGACAATTTTTCATCCATGATTGATGATGATTCACCTGCAAAGCATCATGGATCACCATGTGGAACAGACACAGAGGTCATATATGTATGAGGGTGAGTATGAACAATGCTTCTTCACTTTTGGAAAGACACATATACACATACATTCATACACCATGTGTATGTTAAATCACATAGCTTAACCTTCATCTAACTTTGTCCATATATTCTTGAAACCATGTTCAACCACACAGGCAGCCAATTAGGCTTGTGCACCTGTGGAAAGAAGAAAAAATAACATACAAACATAAAGCTAAAGCACAAACACTTGTATATATGTACTACTATTGATTCTTTTTTTTCAGAAATAAGTTCAATTAAAATATAAATAAATCAAGACAGGAAAAAAGAAAGAACTAAACAACAGAAAGGTGCATACTCTGGATTAATTTAATTATCTGATTAACCAAAGCTATGTAAGCAGATTCTGAAAAAGAGAAACACATGGGTGTGATGCGTGAGGACGAGTAGGATAAGTTGTCACCTTTTGAGGCAGGACAGTGGAGAGGAGATGAAAAACATGCATTGGTGAGTCTGGTCAAGGATAGCAGACTTTTGCATGTAACT
Source organism: Chascanopsetta lugubris (assembly GCA_016785325.1). NCBI lineage: Eukaryota > Metazoa > Chordata > Actinopteri > Pleuronectiformes > Bothidae > Chascanopsetta > Chascanopsetta lugubris. The sequence goes on along the minus strand of JAFBJT010032277.1, from coordinate 45,479 downwards.
ATAACAACAATCTACAAATAACTAATAGTTACGAGTGAAATGAGACGACGGCGATGGTTCTGTAAGAAAAGGTCTGATGAATAGTCTGATGATTGCATACTTTTCATTAGCATGGCAATAGAGTGGTGAAAATAGATCATGGTGTAATAGATGACTCACAAAATAAGATGAGGGCAACGTGTCAGATGGCATGGTTTTACATTGTTGTTCTGTTTCCTTGGACACGTACATGTGTGTGTATGTGTGTGTGCGTGTGTGTGTTCATGCAATAATATGGAACCCAAGTTTACAAGGCTTTGGTTTAAAGGTACAGTGTTTAAGATTGTGGTCAATTGTGTTACTTCTAAAATATATTATAAAACAATTACACACTGATATCTTCATGAATTTATAATCACCTAAATGTATTATTTTTCCCAATCACCCTTAAATGAGCCCATTAATATATATTCACATGAGGAGTGGGTCCCCTCTATGGGGGCAGCCATGTTTTTACAGTAGTAAAAGTGGACGTACTAAACATCTTTTGAGTTCATGCTCTGACGGTGAGGTGATGGCTACAACTTGCAACTTCACCTCTAGATGTCACCAAATCTTACCCACCACAATTTTAATTGCAGTAAAATGACTGTATTAACTGGCCACACATGGCAAAGGGACATCCTCCAGTGAGGAGAGCTAGACAGGGAGAGAGAGAGAGATGCTCACAGTACAGGCAG